>JAPYYW010000189.1:0-118236 GCA_030522545.1 Cremastinae sp. A BG-2022a | reverse complement strand
CTTAAGCATTGCCTGCAGACGACGCGAGCACGGCTCGCCTATGCTTTAACATGCGAGCGGCTCGCGAACCGCTCGCAAGTGTATCAGCACCTTTATATACTCGCGGGGCGAAGAAACGGGAGTTGAGCCTCGGAGCAGCCTCATCTCGGAACTACGAGAATACGTGACGAGCATCGCCGCGCCCCCGCACCCCCGGCCGGACGATCAAAAGAGGAAACAAAAAAGTATCAACGCTCCCGGACGAGGAAAATTCGCCATGCAAAATCGTAAATTCCTCCTCCCCATTTTCTCCCCTCCCCCCTCCGCCGGATCCCTTGCAATTTCGCAAGAATGCCGCGCGAGAGCGATGACGAAAAAACGAGAAACGCGCTCCTCGAGAGGCGCGAAGATAACAATCTGTCAAACGTTTCTCGTCTCCCCGCCTTATTCTCCCAATATAAAAAAAAGAGAAGAAAAAAAACGGGAAATTGTTATCGCGGCGCTATTTCCGAAAGAATGCGTCGTTAAACTGTTATTCGACACCCGAGGATTTTCCCTCCTTCATAATTCATCGCGGAACCGCAAGTTTTTCTCCTCCCGAGGAAGAAAAAGCTGGTTTTTCCAGAATGATTAAAAAACTGTTCGCCCGCGAACCGAGCGAAATGACTCGTTGTTTTCATTCACGGTAACTTCATTAAAAGTTGGATTGAACGAAGAGAAAAAAGAGAGAGAGAGAGAGAGGCAAGAAACGCGCGGAGGTTGAAGAGAGGAATTTTCGATGCACCTTATCGCCTTTTTTCCACTCGCGATGAGATATCTCGTATTAACCTCGTATTCATAACGATAAATATATATGCACGTTAAAAAAAGCGACGTTCCGACGATAAAGAAAAATGCTCGTCTATACATAGAATCGAGAAGGAGGCGGTGGGAGGGAGGGAGGGACAAGATAACAACGAACCTATTCATCATTCACGTTGACAGTGATAAAAAGTTGTTATCTCACAGTTATTCTTTTCTCTCAGTGTCCCTCGGCCCGTGATATCTGCTTCGCGAATAACGTCATCGTCGTATTTTTCCAGATAACAGGTCCACTCGACAAATAATCGTTATGTTATTTACTACAAAATTGAGAGAGAGAGAGAGAGAGAGAGAGAGAGATAATGAGAAAACGGCTTATCGCGTGGCATCGACGTCTCGATATAGGTTTTCACGTTTCCGTCGATCTCGCGTATTTCTCCGTCGGTCTCTCCTCGTTATTCCATTCGCGCTTCTCGCGAATATAATCGCACTCTCTTTTCTCGGCCCTACGCTCCCGATAACGAAGCGTGCACGACGCTAAAAATTTATCGCCGCTGCGTCGACGTCGACGACGAAACGGCGAGCCCGTAATAACGTAGACTCAATCTTGCAAATATTCCTGTCCGTTTTTTGCGAGCTCTCCTCGTCGCCTTTTCACCCGCTTATCTCCATCGACACGCGAACGCCACGTGACTCTGTTTTTTAATTCTCTTTTTTTATCGTTCCAACAGTTTCTCAATTTCGTGATTATTTCTCATTTTTTAACGATTTTTTAAATATTCTTTGTCAATTTTGTCATTCCTTAGTCGCTGTTTTTGTTTCGTTTTCTTTATAATAATTTTTTCGGGCTGCATGGTGCAGGTGGGAATAAAATCAGGTTCTTCTGCTTTCATGTCGTCGGGTGCAAACGTTGCACTCGAAGGGATTTTGTTCTCCGTGCTCGGAAATCCGTCAAGGTTGCGAGTACCTCTCGAGTATGTGGTATATGGTTTGTGTATCCATTTAATATTTTACACGGTGTAGTGTGATAATGTTCCCGATATAGAATGAGATTGTTTCACAGAAATAAGAAAGATTTTTATATAAGAATTTGAAGATACAGAAGATTAGGATGACCTTGGAACGAATCCTCGTTCATTTTCCATTTTTATTTTTCAATATTATTTCTTCATTTTCATTTTTTAATTTAATTCTTTACATTCAAGTTACTTATAATCGTTCAGCTACATTTTTCACAGCTGTAATACGTACCAACACTTATATAACTTCGACAAATTCATTTTTCATTGCTTTTTCGTCGTGGATTATTGGAAATTCGAAAAATTTTAATTTCAAAGTCATGATATTTTACCTTTTTTCTCCTAAATCAACTATATTCGCTAGACAAAATGAATGGTGCAAAATAAATCAAATTTAAGTCTTATATATCATGAAAAATTTTTTGAAACAGGTTCATTTTATATTTGAATTTTCCTGCATGTAAGAAAAAAAATGTTAGTTATTTTGGACACAACTTAAAACTTAAGGATAAAAGTTCAAAAACCATTTTTTTTTTCATATTTCATCTGGTTTTCTTTGCATAAAAGTTTTTAAACTATTTTGTAAAATATAAATTATTATTCAACTTTTACACGAATATTGAATGAGACACGGCGATATCAAGATAATATATTAATTATTGAAGATTTGGAGCACAATCGAAAAATATTTGTCTGCTACAAATTTGCATATATAATTAATATATTTGTACACAATCGAAACGAGAAAAAAGTGGGGATAATTTGGAAAACGACAGTAAGAAAATATACGGATAATTAGATAGCGAGTGAATGAATGAGAAAATATATGAGAAGCGAAGGGAGAGTATGCATCGATGCACACGAAACAAAGGATCCGTTTGAGCTGCTCTTCTCTGCTTTAGTACATATTTATATCTGTATTATTGCTATATATATCCAACCTCTGGGGTTCCTTATAATAGACTCGATCTGTACAGGAAACAGCTGTGATTTTCGTGTCTCGAAGCACGGCTGTAAGATTAGAATCGGTTTTTGCCTCCTTCCTTCATCCCTTTCTAACCGTTCATTAACTTTTCTCTCCTTTTTTCCTCCTCTCGTTTAAATCTTCACCTTTCAAACAAAATTTCAAAATAATATCTTCATTAAGTTCCTCATTGGAAAACATTTAATTATTTTTTGTTTTTAGTTTTTTAAGAACAAACTTTTGTTGTAGATAAATATGAAAATATGAAAAAATAATGAAAAAATGAGTACATAATATAGAAAACAATTCAAAAGACGTGCGACGAGTTTCTTTTTTGACTGGGATTTTTTTCGTGGTCCGGAACAGCTGTCGACGATTTTCGGAACACGATTTTACGAGAGGGAGAGACACGAACGGTCCGCGGGTCAGTTTAGTCGGGCACGTGGCCCGCGGTGTCACGAGACACCGAAAAAGTTTCGACGAATAAATATTCGGCCGAGGAAAGTCTGGGGGAAAAGTAGCCACGTGGATTCACGACCGTGAACATGTAACATAATTTACATACAAATATAGACTTGCCGGACGTAATTTATGCTCGCCGGAGTAACATTAATTTGGCTTAGATATCCGGCAAAAGAGATAATAGCCCGATACGAAAAAAAAAAATGATGCGAGAACGTAATACTTATATTGAAATATATGTGTGACCGTATATACGGGGTTTTTCATGCACAATTTTTAAAAATAGAAATACATCAATTATACTCTTTTTAAACTTGCCAACCTAAATTCGAAGAATTCGAATTTTCGAATTCATAATAATTCATCAATTCATATTTGTAAAAAAGTTATTGCCATAAATTTCTCACAATATAAAAAATGTATTGAAATATTGAAAATAACAAAAAATTTACATACTATACGTCACGACAGTTTTACTTTTATAATATAGTAAAAAATAATGGTAGGAAGAAAGTTTGAATGAATTTTAGACACTTTTATAATAATGGATTTGTGTCTAAAGTTTTGGAGGATATGAATAGAAGTTCGTGCAAATAGTCATCTCGTTCTTGTGATTCGAAACGGATACGTCGGTGTTGGAAATTATGTCACAAAAAGAATAATGCTCCTTTTGCTCGGTCTAATGTAACGTCACGTTTTCGCTATCTATACGTGTAGGATTTGTTACGGAGAGGAGGCACAAGCGAAACGATTCTATTTATGTATATATACGCGAGAGTTGACATGGTACTTTGAAAGAGCACGGGACTTTTTCCTCACGCGTTGCGAATACCGAGCCGCATTATAACCCGTATTGATATGTATATTACGTATTTACACTTTTACACGATATACCGGTGCCTCGATTTAAATGTAAATATACCTTTGTGGCACACATATTTGTCCCACTTTTCCAACTTCCCATTAACTCTTCCTCCAAAAGTGCTCCAGTTTAACGTCACTTTGAAAATACTCGAGATTGAATTTTCGAGATAAAATACTCATTTTCTATTACTATATAGCCATGAGAAAATGGATTTCGTTCAGGAAAAGAGAAGAAGCGATTATTAGTTTTTCGAACTTTTGGGATTTTATGAAAATCCGAGATTTACACATGCATTGAGATACTTGATTCGGTCTGGAGATAGTTATGAAAATTCTTTCTGGTATTGTGTCATGTCCTGTGTATAGACAGCAAAAATGTTACTTATGCGGACGCAACCCAAGAATTCATATTCGAAATTTGAAAAAATTGATTCAAAAGTCAAAGAGAAACAGAAAAAATTTTTTTTTGAAATTTGGTGAGGCATACTGGGTCTCATGGACGCATGAACATTTCAATTAGCGATATCTTTTTTTTCTCTTGACCAAATCTACTTTATTCAAGGTGTTTCTTAAAGTTTTTTGCAAAACGAAGCGAATGGCTTTGGAATTATATTGATTCATCAATTTTTCAAAAAGTTATAATCCCTTGAAGATTTTTGAAAATACGAATTTTCGAATTTTTTAAAATCAATTTGAAGACACTCTTCGATCGGGAATTTCCCGTAGATAACGAAAATGCTACTTATTCGAGGCGCAATTCAAGAATTCATATTGAAAAATTTAAAAAACTGATCGAAAAGTCAGTTTTTTGGCTCGTGCCCTATGAATTCTTCAATTTCGCTTCAAATAAATAACATTTTCGTTATCTACGGGAAATGTCCGATGGAATAGGCTCTTAAAATCGAAAAAAAAACATTTCAAAAAAAATTGTTGAGTTACACTGGGTCTCGTGGACCCATGAAAATTTCAATTAGCAATATCTTTTCTTTTTCTTGACGAAATGAACTTTATAAAGTGTGATTTTTAAATATTTTTGCAAAACTAAGCGAATGGCGTTGGAATTACGTTAATACATGCATTTAAAAAAAAGTTAAGACGCCTTGAAGATTTTTGAAAAAATGGAAAGGGGTACACCGTCTACGGTCGTTTTTTTTTCCTTTTTGACAGTTTTTAATCGATATATTATGCTGTTCTTCTAGGCGCATACTTTATATAACTTCGCATAATACACTCTATTCCGATTAATCGATTAAAGGTCTCATGTCTTTTTTAATATAGAAAAAATATCCCCAACTTGTACGATCGGCAAAACTTATTTCGAACAGATAATCTCTGATGTCGTGCCAGCTTAATTGTTTTTTAAAGAGTCAAGGATGAAGCTTGTCCGAAAGTCCGGGACCCCCCATACAACATATAATGAACGGAGGAAGATGAATTATCCGTCGAGCGACATCTCTCTTATTCGGAGGCTCGTTATTATTATTGCTTGTGAGAGATGAGCTTTGAAGGAACTAACCCACATTTATGACGGAAAAAGAGAGATAAAGGGAGAGAGAGAGATGGAATGAAGGAAAAGCGAGAAGCGTTTATAACGCTTTCTCGAGTAGAGCTCGGCCATCTGTTGTCGAGGCACCTGACACGATTCACCTGCCACAGGTATGCGAAACGCCCTGGCACGGACATGATCGGAACAACTGCGTCAGGTGCTGCTTCATCCCAGCCGACCGGTGTTCCTGCTTCCCTCTCTCTCTCTCTCCTTCGTTTATTTCTTCGTCTTTCCGTTTATCCATCTCGCTCTCCCGGAGCGCCGGCTCGATCGGCCCGTAACGGCGCGTTTGCGCACGCTCGCGAACAAAGAAAAGTGAAATTGGAGGCAGTCTGCTCGGCCAACGGACACGCCGGTCTCCTCCGTGCCGGCTCGAAAAAACCGCAACACCCCGCCGACCGCGCTGCGCAGATGCACTTCCCAATTATCGGGAAAAAAACGGACCTTCCGGGACACCCTCTCCCGACGCTTTTATCAGACTCTTTCATTCCTCGTCGTTCACCGAGCCTCCGGTAGAATAATGGACGAGTATCGATTCCGAGCGGTGAACAATTTTTCTCGGAATTCCGCGAGCACTCTCGTACCTCTTCCTTTTTTTTTTCTCTCTACGATATTTGCACAGTTGGATTCCGCCGAGAAAATAAATTCTCGGCCGGGCGGATGCGAGAAAAGGGGATAAATAACGAGGAGAATACGTGACGAGATAAACTTTGAAAAAAACTATCATAAATTTGAATGATTTTGCCATGTAGAGTCACGCGGATCGAGGAGCAATTTGAGCGCGAACGCGAGAAAAAGGAAAAGAGCCGACGAGGAGCCAAGATGGCGGCGCGATGACGCGTCCTTGCGTCCTCGAATCGAATCTGGATTCGAGGTTGTATTTTTTTTTATAAGAGCGATCGGAGCTCGCGGCTTTTTTTTTCTTTTTTTTTCTTATTCTTCGCTTCTTTTTTTTAATCGTGTGTGTCGCTGATTTATACTGGCCGGTCAATAAAGTGACGTGTTTTCCGAGCGAGTATTATTTCCGAAGCGATCGCACTTATTTCCCACGCGCTTAGTCAACCCGCCATTGCCTCGTCTGGCCGAGGCGTCGCGGTGCATCTGAGAGAGAGAGAGAGCGAGAGCGAGGGAAAAAAAGCAAAGAGGGAAAGATATTGCACGTGCTTGTCGACTGCTGCCTCGATGCATTTATGCACATAATCCGGACTTACAAATGAACGAGAAACTGGATAGCGTTGCGTCACCTTTCTTACATACGCTTTCCAGAGACGCGTTTTATTCTCTAATTACTCGCACCCGATCCCTCGCGAGCTCGACTCTTTATACTCCGCTAACAACTTCGCTAACATTTTCTTTTACGACGCTCGCTCGGTTTTTCCATTTTTTCAAGCCCCGTTTTTCTATGAAGAACTTGCTGCAACTTCGTTGCAATTACAACTCTATGCATCATTTTTTCCTTATCATATATATACAAATTCTTATTTTTTATTATTTACATTGAGTTATATGTATAATTTTTTTATCGGCGTATTTTGTTAGATTGTGGCCCTTGTGAAAACGTGAAAGAAAACTTGAGACTTAAATGTCAGAGCAAACTTTCATTTTAAGGGAATGCAATTGCAATTGAATTTGAGACTTGTTAAATTTATAATACGTTATGTGCAACGTCGTTGTATGCTCTACTGACAACATTTTTACTGTTACTGCATGTATATTTTACGCTGTTACTTATGAAAAGAAAGATTCCTTTGCACCATCTTTATACCAAAGATGATAAAAAAATTTTCATACAAGAAATTTTATGCTGAATTTTAGATAGTTGGATTTTGCATAATGCATTTCTATATATTGCGCTCAAAATTTAATAAGCATATTTTCATTATCAAAAGATAAATTTTCGATCAAATCCTTATTTATAAAGTTATTCCAACTAAATTCATAGTTGTAAACTGACAGTTTGCACAAAAAGAACTGACAGATTCTCAAAACGTCAATCTATAACCAAAGTTAGCACGCGCGTATCGCATTGCCTAGTAAACTCTTGAAATGGAACTGAAATTTAATTTTTCAAAACTTGGCAATTTTTTGAACATGCATATTTCTGTTTAATATCGACGAAGCTGATGATGACTTAAAAAATAATTGAGATTACACCGTATATAGAAGATTCCATTTGTTGTGAAAATTCGTTTTCAAAAAAATTAGAGATTTTTTTTCCATACTTTTTTTTCTGTCAGATCAGAAGCGATGGAATTAAATCCAAGATAATGATTGGCAGCCAACAAGATATGTGCTAATTATCTCATAACTTTGCTTCAAATAAAAAATAAATATATAAAGAGAAAGATTAATTTTTAATGACGCTGAACGAGTACAAGTTGTAACGAGTGTAGCACGCACCGTAATCTCGTTAATATTTGCCAAGTTTCGTCTTGTGAAACATGAATGAGAGCTCGCCTCGTGAATATATATCTATTTATCTAGCCCGCGTTTTATCGCAGCCATTTCATTACCATTTTCATCGTTGCTCCAAATAATTTGCCATTTTTTAAGGTTTCCCGCTGTTACCCCTCGTATAAAATGAAAAAGTAGAGGAACGTCGCTCTCTCGCGACGTTGAAAAATGAAAAACGAGAGCATTTTCGCGTGTCGAGTCGTTAAATCGCGGGAGAGGGAGGAAAGAGAAGAGCGACGATGAGGTGGAGAAAAAGAGAGGAAGTCGAGTCGGTGGAAAAAGAAAAAAAAAAGAAAGAAAGAAAGGCGCAGCAGCGTGCGGGAAAGGGGGCGCGCGAGTACGTGCGTTTTTTTCCGATGCACGCGACACGTCGAAACAGAGCGAGAAAGAGCGATACGGCGGCGGCGAAGGGTGGAAAAGCGGTCGAAGAGAAATAGACACGCGATATCGCGTTAGAAACGTTTCGCCACACCCCGCTCTCGCGTTATAACCTAAAATCACGCCATGCCCTCGTCATCGTGTATAATCCACCTCGTACGTGCGTTTAGCGCATTTCTGATGCGGTCGCCATGCAGGTGAACCAACTTGCCAAGTTTATTCCTTCTTTTTTATCTCCTCGCGCGATATTGCATTGCATCGTTCCATCGCGGCGTTTCGACGAACGTACATTATATTTTACTTTTATCCCCGCTCGAATTCTTTTCGCTCGAAACAAAACGCGAAACTGATTCCGAATTGAAAACAAAGGGGCTCGATAAATTTTCGACTTCTCGTCCTTATTCTTCGTTCTTTTTGTTCATTCCGTTGCCATCGACGAAAATTCGAGCCCAAAAGTACACCAAGAGATCGAATTTCGTTTGTCAGGAAATATTCGATACATATATTTTGATGCATTAATGTTGGTTACAGGGGTTGAAAATTCTTAAGAATGATTTATGTGAAAAAATTGTCATTTGACTCGAAAACAAATATTTTGCTGACCGAAGAGTGAAAAACATGGTAATTTAGAAAGATTGAGCAGACTGTTTAGATAATATTAACAATTAGCAGAGTGCTTAAATGATTATTTTTAATAAAAATTTTTCAAACTAGTCATTGATCATCAAAATAGTTTATCAAATAATAAAATTTAGAGTTATCTATACTATTTAGTGAATCATTTTCAATATTGACATGATAATTTTGTAATGCGTTTAAAAAAAACAAAAAAATGATACAATCACTCGTTACAATTTAACAAATGAACTTTTATCTCGAAAACTATAAAATTCATAGCATTCGTAGCAAATTCCCAACAAATAGTGGTATAAAGTTTAATTAGCGCAGCTTTTTCAAAATTTTTACAAAAAGTTAAAAAAAATACATACATATCCATTTTTCTCATTCTATATTTTCTTCATTTGGTTCTCATTCACTTTTTTTTCAACTATTACACCTTTTTGTTAATAAATTTTTTTAATTCTCTGAAAGATAACATATGTGAAAAAATCCGATAGCATAAATATTTACATAAAATTATCTCCATGTATATAGCAAAACAAATATAAATTGTCGTATATGGAAAAAAGTTATCGCAAAAAGTTGGCAGCGTGTGGGAAACGGGAGAGGCAGGCGAGACGTCGAATTTCCAATTCTTTATTCGCGACTTTAGTTGCTCGCGCGAAGCAGGTAAGCCGGAATAAATGGCTGATGTTGGATAAAGCGTGTGCGAGAGGAGGGAACGCGGACGGACGAGGCAGGGAGAACAAACGAGAGAAATGTGCAGACGCAGCGGGAGAATTCTAGGAGCGAGAGAACGGACGCGTGTGGCGCCGCGAGCACGGAGCCGCGCTAAACTTCTTCTCTCGGGAATAACGACCACGTGACCGCGTGACATCAGGCTAGATGCGCAGAATCTTTCGACCGGATATCACAGCCGGCATCTTTTCCTCTCTCTCTCTCTCTCTCTTCCCGTCTCCGTATATGTTACGTAGTAAAAATATGTATACACAGGGCTGCAACGAAATTATATTCGCGCACGATACGCACGGGTCGTTCCGTCTCGAGTAAACAGTAAATAAAATCATAATCTCGAAAGAAAGAAAAATATTTTTTTGCTTGTGAAATTCGTAAAATTTGTAAAATTCGTGCACGATGAAAAATTTTTCGTAATATTTGATTTTTTCGGGATGGAAATTCAGGGAAAAAGCCGGGAGGGTGATGTTGTACCTCGTTTGGACTCGACTCACAGTCAGCTGTTCAAACGAGAGCGAGTCAGCTGTTCGGACACGAAATTACGAGCGTCATATGGGATCGAGTCCCTCTCTCTCTCTCTCTCTCTCTCGGTAACGCGACGAGTGATGAAAAAGGGCCACGTTCCTTTATTCCCTTATTCTTGCTTTTCCTGCAATTACGTTACGCCGGCAGTGACGTCAGACGGAGAGGTAAATAACACTCGTACGAAAATTAAAATTATCGTGACTTCCGGCTCGTCCGGACCTACCCCTCGATTCTAACCTTCGAAAACTTTGAGTGCGCGATAAAATTTTAAACGTTACGATAAAAGTGTTGGTTCTTTTGAAAAAAATTTAATCTTATTTATGAAATCATTGAATGAAAATTCAATATTTATGTCGAAAATTAAACGTTTTTTTACTAAACATTTTATAGTTTCCCAGCATTTAAAAACTCATTTTTAGACAAACTATCGTTTGAATAACCACAAAGTAAACATTTTTAATAACTTTCAGTAACTTTAAACAGATTATTTGAATAAATAAATCAATAAACAAATGAGCATCAATATGAGGGAAAAGTTGAAAAAAAAATTATGAAAAATTCTCAGTGAGAAACAGTAATATCAAATTCGAATATCGAATAAACAAATCCTGGAAAATATTTAAAAAAATATTGACCAGTATAAATCGTGAAAAGTCATTAATTTTAGCCCCATCCAAAAAAGTAAACGCGTTTCTTCTCTATGTTCCCTCAAAGTTTGATGAAATTGGCTAAAAGTCACAAAAATGATGATGCTACGTTTTCTAGTCTCGGCGATACCGCTACTTGCGCTTTTTTTTCTCTCTTTCACGGCGTGTCCATTCGCTCGCTCGTGCTAGTTCGCAGTTCGGTCACGAGTCGCTACCGTCGTGCTATCTGACGCGGGCATGCCATTATCATTATTATTATTATTATTATTGCTGTTATTATTATTATTTTCGTTGTTGTTGTCATTATTGTTGTTATTGTTATTATTTAGAGGTATATATGAATATATAATGTGTATCGCCGGGATCGTAGCTGTACTATCGCAGGATCTCGGCCGTGACTAGTAACCGGGCTCGTTTCAGCTAGCAGTGACGTCACGTCTGTCACACTCCGTTCACGCAACCGTGAGCGCGTGTCTACGCTCTCTCGCTCTCTCTCTTTTATTTTCTCTTCGCTCCTTACTTTTTCACGATTGCACACGCAACCACGAGAAAATCAATGATAAATCATTGGTTTTGGTTTTTTTTTTCCTCGTTTTGCAATCAATCTTGTTAACGGTGATTGAGAATTCTTGGAAAATTTTGTAATTTGCTGTAAATTGTAGGCTGACTGGAGGATTTCGTGAAATTTTGATTTTTAGTCGAGGTGAATTTACTGCTGGTTTTCATTGGGTTTGTTTCGGATGGTCAATGTATGCTCGCATCATCAGGGAATGATTTTCACGGTGATTTATTTAAAATTTGTGTTAATGTTAAAGTTGCAATTTTCAACATAGTGTATATGATTGTGTCAATCGGGGTAGTATTGCGTCCGAGTATTGTGTTGAAGAAAATTAACACAGTTTTTCAAGAAATTATCTTTAAAAAATATTCAATGATTTTGTCATTAGTTTATACTTGAAACAAGAAATATTTGAAAGTGACGATTGTGCAAAAATAGATGATGTGAAATCATATTTTATTGACGACGACGTGTGACTGGAAAGAAAAATGCCATAGACATCGATTACATTTGTTCCTCACCTTAACATTATTTTCATTTAATGAAAGATTAAGAAAAGAAAACATCTTAAAATCATTATAAAATAGTATGAAAATTTAAAGAAGATTAAAAAAACAAAATTTTCTTGTTTGAGTAAATTTGGAGTAGAGTCAACATTCTACATTATTATGAAAATTTAAACATTTTTAAATAATACATTATTTATATAATTAAAAATTGAATAATAAAAAATAATGTACTAACAAAAATAAAAATATGATAAAAATGTAAAGATTTTATTGTTATTAAATATTATAAATTTTGTTTGATTGAGTAAATTTGGAACGGGAAAATGATATTTGTTAATTCGCAAGTGGATAGTTGGAGGGGAGATTAGTTGGCGCGATGAGTATCGTCGCTCGATGAGAAGAGGATGATTTTTTTGGCCCTGCATTTTTGAACCTCGTCCCCAGCAGCAGCAGCAGAGGAGCGTACCAATAAGTGACAATATAATTCCTCGGAGGAGAGCGCTCCCAGCGCACGGCGCTCACCGTGACGTCATCCCATTGATTCAATACAGCGGGATTGTAGGAGGGAGCGAGATAGAACGAGAGAGCAAGAAACTATTTCTGGCTCACGGCAACAGAGAGGAATCGCCAGTGTATTATCGGGGAGCGCGTTAGCGATCGTAAAACGAACTCTCATTCTCGCAAATATTCGATTCATCCGATCTCTTCAGCCTCCGCTGATAAGCTTATTCAGTTTCAAGCCATCCTATATTACTCACGATTCAATTACTCAACAACTCGACTCTACCATCTTTTTATATTTCAAAATTGATTTTTCACAATATATTTTCCATTTTTATATCGTACGATATTATTTTTTTATTTTATAAATTGAATAATTTTATTTATTTGAAAAATGAATCTAATTCCTACAATTTTTAAATGGATACTGATATTATATTTTACTAGAATATAATTCTTTCCCATTTTTTGCATCGTTTTATTATTATCTTTAATGTTTTTTTTTTTTTGAAAAGTTTGCGAATACGTATAGTAAAATTCAATTAACAATTTTCATCACGAGGTGGAGTCCTCGTGTTCGGAGAAAATAAGAGACGGAACGAAAAATGGGAGAATCGCGGATGAGAGGTCCTTCGGAGCTGCCTGGCGCGGCGAAAGGACGGCGGAAGAGAGTGCGGAGGGGGCTCGAAACGCGCGTGCCGCTCGTGCTTGCTGGTAGGCCAAGGACATGTGCCAACTCTTCTCTCCTTCCTATGCGGGCTCTCCTGCTGCACCCTCCTCCGATCCCAACAAACGAATAAAAATTTAAAAACCCGAAAAATCAACAAAAATCCAAAAATTATTACTCTCGTTTTTCGACAAATAAAGATTCCAACGATGAATCTATTTATCTGTATTTCCTTTAAAAAAATACGTCGCTGCTCGCGATACATACTTTTTCATACATAAAAAAAAAATTAAAATTCGTATTTTTACGAGAATATTCTCTTTAGAGAAAAAAAAACACACATTTTACCCAATAAAATGCAAGCAAAAAAATCTCCATACGTTGGAAAATAACGAAAGTTTGTTAATTTATCATGAAATAGCGAGTATGTGAATTTTATCGTCGACACAGGCATCGAACATTTATCCGGTCCGGAAAGATGTTTGATGCAGCGAGGCGGAGACGCGAGCGTGGGCAAAAGTGTGCAAGCCGCGTTATTTTGCAGAGCGCGATATAGTTTGTGTACGGAAGCGAGTGTATTTCGTCGGCGACGAAAACGTAGCTCGGACGTCGCTGGTCGTCGTTGCGCAGACTCGCCGTCGTATGTATAGCAAAAGGTGCACGAACCTCGCAGAAATAACCTAACGCAACTTCGGGTCAATATCGCAGCGCGGCGCGCGGCGAGAAACGACCGGAGAGGGCCTCGGGGCTCGCTCGTCGAGAAGGAGGACGAGGGAGGGGGGAGTAGGGAGGGAGTAACCTTAAAACCCGCGACGTCGACGTTGCGCCGTACATACGTAGGCATTCGGGTTAACGTATAGAGAGAGAGAATAGCGGTCAGGGAGAAAGGGTATATAAAAGAGAGCTTTCGACACGGGAGAGCGAGAGAGACGGAGCTGAAAACAAAAATTTAAATGACCAGACGCAGCAGCAGCAGCAAAAGTTCTCCCATTGCTCGGTAAAAATTGTACTGGATAGGTACCTATCGCGTGAACATGATCATAAAATGAAGAGCCGAAAGTAAAAGAGCAGTGACGAAACGGAGCGTAGCGAATATTAAGAAATAAAAAAAAAGTAAAAATGAAGTAGAAAAATACGAAGGGTAATAAAAATAAAGCTACGAAGTTGAATAAATGTTGAAAGTAAACATACAGATCGACAGAGATTTTCGATTTTTCGCCGGAAGGCTGTGGAGTAGACGCTGAGAGGAGAGAAAAACGAGCGCGTGTGTGAGTGTGTACGTGAGGAAACCGGATTGATTTTCTCTCTGGGAGCCGCCAGGCTTCCCCCTCCCGGGGTCTCGATTCGCCAATTGCCTCCCCGCTCGGCGATCTCCTCGCCTGTGACGTGCCAAAATGGTCTTTCTCATTCACCCCTTGCTTCCTCCTCCCTCCGCCCCTCCCCTCCCCTCGCTCTGCCCGGTCGCTCGCGGGTTCTCCTTCGCGACGTTCGTCCCCCGCGGTCTCAGCTTCCGCTGCCTTTTACGCTCGCCGAAGTTGACGACGCCACCGCACGGTGGCGCCCCGGCTCGCCCCGGAACGCCCGCAGACACGAATTACCCTCATTCCTCCCATTTTCCTTTTCCGCTTATTTCTCCGAGACGAAGAATCACCCTTTATTTCATTTTTCTTCTCGAAAATACCGCAATCATTATCGTCGTATTTTCGAACGACTCTGTTCTCAAGGATCGCACGAACGTGCTGACATCTTGTGGCGATTTTTTTTTAAATTCCACCTTTTTTTTTACCGTAAACGATATAAATTGCGCCAATGGTGAATGTATAGATGTAAATTTATTATTAGATTAAATTTATCATAACGTTTGAAACAAACCATATTATCGTTTTGAATTTAATTCTTTTTTCAAAATGGTGTGGTGTTTAAAGAATCGTATTAAAAAATCACACGATATATTTCGATAGAATTTAGAGAATATATCAATCAGTTATTTGTCTAAAAAAAATAAAATTTTCATTGATTAGAGTAGTTTTGTCACTACAGTAAAATCAAAAGTTTTTATGCCAATTTAAATTGTTGCAAATTGTTTCAAGAACCGCATACTGAAAATTCAAGGTCACCAAGGTGACCTGTACTTGCTATGTATGGAAACTAGGAAAACTAAAATCTTAGGATTGTTTAAAAAAAATTAAAAGAAACTTTAATGTTCTTTCAAGAGCTATGCAACATTTCAAGAGTTTCCACTACCCAGAAGTCTAGATATGTAGAGTTGAAGATCGCAATATTTATTAACACGCGCTCGCATGAAAGAGTACAGAAAATAGTGATTTTTGACAATAAATATCTCGAGTTCTGCGTAATTACACATTATATCAAAGAAGGTTTTTGCAAATTTTCAACAAAATAAAAAAAAAACGATTTTTTGATAGAACTAACTGAATAAAAATAATGATGAACGAGTTGAGAGAGAGAGAGAGAGATAAACGTGAGAGGAGTTTCACGGATGAATTGGCGTTCGGAAAGTCGATGGTAGCCGCGATAATATCCGCGATGGCAAAGGAGGACAAGCGTAGAGTTTACTATAACGAAGGAAAGAGGCAAGAAAGTGCGAGAGCGAGAGGAGAGAGAAAGAGAGGGAGAGATCGAGGGGCGGTCATGCCAAGCGAGGCAGCCGTCGAGTCATAACGGAATTAGCGATGGCACACAGCCTGGTTGGCGTGCGAATCTCGTCCGAGTAAAAAAGAGCGACCGACCGAGAGAGAGAGAGAGCGCCGCAGGAATTCGTTGGCAATGAAGACGGAGAACGAGAGTTCCAACTGCTTCTTTTCAGAACGAAAGCAAACGGAGGAACAACGTCGAGACGTTTGCCCAGAAAAACAACAACAACAGCGGAGAGAACGAGCGAGAGCCAGCAAAGTAGTTGCATTTCCGGCGCGTCTCCTCCTTCCCCCTTTTTCCCCCATTCCGCGTAACGTGCAAAAGCCAACGTATCTCCAGTATCCCTAAAAAATCCCGCCTCATCGATGCATCCGTGCCAATAACTCTCAATCGAGCTTGCAGAAACAAAATGCACGTCGGAGCCTCCAAAAAAATGGCTGCCGAGGCGTCGTTTCCATCTTTCCTTCTTTCGGTATACATATCAAATGAAACACCGAAAATCTCGATTCTCACGAAAATTGAGGATCGAACGACGAAAAGTATTGAAAACGAGGATGCCTCGTGATGAAAAGAAGAAGAAAAAAAAAGAAAAAGAAAGAAGAAAAACAAAAAACAACGGTGGTGAGAATGAAAAATGTAGGCGGCAACGCCGGTTGCGGCAACGTCGCAAATATTCTGCGCGCGCTCGCGGCGATCGTGGCGCGCGGAGGGGAAAAGAGAGAGAGAGAGAGGCAGGGGCGCACGCACGATGTTGCCAGACGTGGCAGCCGGGTGACGTCACACGGAGAGCTCGACCGTGCGCTGGTTCGTGGCACGCCAACCGCCGCCGCCGCCGCCGCCGCCGCCGCCACCACCCAGAGCCTTCTATCTCCCGACCGTATTCACGTATTCCGCTCCCCAATAATAATAACAACAATAACGAAGGATGATGATGATAATAATAATAATAAGGAGAGTCGAGTGTGTAACAGACGATCGCCGTGAACTGTTCCCGTACGGAGGGCGCAGACGCGCCGAGAGAAACGGCAAGACGGCTTCTTTTCTACGTACGCCCGATGACTCTCTGTACTCGAACCTCTATTTTTATACGCACAGCGTATGTGTGTATACATAAATATATACATAGTATATATATTTATACGTATATACGCGAGCACGGAGATTTTTTTCTCTCGTTTTCGTAGTATTCTCTCGCTCCTCGGCCGGCTGAGCGTGACTTACACGCAACAACGAAAAAGGAAATAATTTATTTGTCGTGGAGAGAGAGAGAGAGAGAGAGGAAAAGAACGGGCGGAGGAAGGAGTCGTCGGAGATCGCGCGGAGAGATGGGACGGTAACCTCCTTTGTTCCTTCCCTCGCGAGCTTCGGGACTCGCTGAAATTTCGCTCGCCTCATGCGAAATTCGCGGGAGATGAAAATTCGCACGGTTCTCATCGCCGAGCTGTCTCTCTCTCGCGCGAATCAACATTAATCGATCGATTTTTTAAAAACATTCTTTCGAGGTATAGTAGCTCGATAGCTGAGGGCCACTCCCCTTCACAAAAAAGCATCAGTGTGTTGTTCATGAGGAGGCAAAATGTATTACGAATTTTTGATAATATTTTTAGTAAACATACAAGAGACTTGATTATGCTATTTTTCATTGAATTTTCCTCATTTGTACTGGACGAGAGTGTTAAATTTTTTCCAAAATGCAAAAATGGAAAATTACTACTTCAATGATTTTTTTTTCTGATAAACTGGACGGTGCATCGTGTTAACTTTTTTTAAATATAACTTCTGTAGGTGATACTCTAACATTTTTAATTTTTTCATAATTTTCTAAAACGTCCTTTTCAAGTTATTTTTATAGATAATTCTTTTGTGACGTTTATTCGATGGGGAAATCGCTAAGCTTTAACTTCAAATATATGTATCTCAAAAATTGTTTACTTTTTCTACAAATACACAATTTTTTCAAAACTTTCTAAATTAAATAACATTTGCTATCGAGCTACCTTAAAATTTGTTTTTTTTTTTTGTTTTTTTCTACAAAACGTATGATTTTTTCAAAATTTTCTTAAATGAACGAATTTTGCTATAGAATTACCTCATATATAGAAAAAACAAAGGAACTTTGGTATTCCTCGACGTAATATTGAATTTCTTTTTACGGTTCCGGTTGGAGATATTTTTTGCGTGTTTTCTGGCGAATGGAAATACGTCTCGGCTCGCCGTCTCCTGCTTATCGAGTCAAACATACATCGGGTCTCGGACTATTTGTTTTTTTTTTTTTTTATTTCGCGCGTACGTGTGCGAGCGCAAATAGGTGGTTTTACACGTATGCGGGGACGGGGTCGACTCTGTGGATTATCGATCAGTCCGTGACTATAGAGCACTTTGCGACATCACGTGTGCCTCGCGCATTAGTTGATCGGCGACGAGAGCTGCGTGTAACCGCTCTCGGTCGCCCCTCCCGCTCGGCTCTCGCCCCGCCACAGGCCTCTCTCTCTTTTATTTTTTTTCTCTCGCTCCAGACTCGTAAAACCGATACAAACGCCGTCACCCGCCCACGCGCTTCGAAATATCAACGTACAAATGCACGAGAGACCTGCAACGATCGTAAAAATTCGTTGCACCCGTTCTCTCACCTGCAGCTATACATTATTTCATTCCTGACCAATCGAATTTCGACGATTAAAAAATGCCTGATCGAAACCTTTCCAGAGCGCTCACGTCTTTTTTTAGCGATTATTCGGTACAATTTTAACGCTTTTTTTTTCATCGATCAATTTTTATTCGTTTGACATTTTTTTGCGCATTTTTATAGATTTTTCTTACCAACATTTTATTTTGCTGTATTTTTCATTAATGTTTAATCGAATTTCAATTATGAACAAATGTTTTTCAGATCTAAACTTTTCAAGAATTTATACACTTATACACATTTTTCATTAATTTATTAATTTATTTCATATTTTATGCATGTTTATATATTTATTATATGAGAATAGAATTTTACTCTTTTTGTCATAATTTTGATAGATTGTTGTTAATTAACTTGATTAAAAATCTTATGCACAATTGGAAAATGGTTATTAAAATAATTATCCATTTTTTTGTATAAAAAATCTAGTTTCAAAGTATTTAAACGATAATTGTTTCATTGATTCTTTCTAAAATATGGGAAAACTGTGGGAAACTGTTATTTCTGGAATATTGGAAAACGAAACGAGTATCATTTCAATGAATATATTCTCTCAATGAAATTAGCCTTCGATAAGAGTCGTCTAAGCATTAAATATTCTCGACATCGTTTCTATAGTAGAAAATTCGTTTATTCACTTCATGAATATATAAAAAGAAATGGCAAGATATATTTTCATCGAAATTGTTTTACGTGCTTAGTGTATGGGTTTGATAAAGAATTACAAATAAAAAATTAAAAAAATTTCTTTATTTCTGATCATTCGAACAATATACTTACTGACTACATATATAGTTTAAAAAATATTTGATAATTGTCATATACATGCCAAAAATACAAATTAAAAAATAAAAATAAAAAATTTCGCAAATTCTTAATTTTCGTCGATTATGAATTGAATCGTTAAACAGAAAAAAAAAGAATTTGTTGACATCCGCAACTGACTGGAGCGACGAAGGGTGAATTTATCGTTAATTTATGAAAAAAGTATTGATTCGAAAGGGGAGAGGTTGAGAAGCGTGGTCGGCCATGACAGTAGTCGACGGTAGCGCCGTTGGGACGAATTTAACGAGGATTTTGTTGAGAGGAATTGATAAGAAAAGTCAAAGAAATAAGGAGCTCTTTATCCTGGAAACATATGAATGTCACGATTATTACGTCACGGTATCGATCGTCTCGCTGGCTGGGCCGGTGCCGCCCGTGTGTCCGAAGAGCCGTTGTAGAGTCGTTTCGACGCGCTCCCACAGACACGTACGCAAAAATTCACAAGCGTGCTGCGATAAAGCGGGCTCGTTGAGACGCGGCGGTGCGCGCGCGGCCGCGAGGCTTCACCAGGATCGATATAGCGAACGCGAGTCCTCGCCCCTCGCTTCGATTCGCGAGCGAGACGGAAGAAGAAGAAGAAGAAAGGAGAGAGAAAAATACTGACCGTGCCATCGCGTTCTCAGCGAAATATCCTCTTTTTTCGCTCCATTCTCGCGCTCGCCCCGACGGGGACTGAGAGGAGGAACGAGAAGAAGAGAAATAACAAGAGAGAAACTCGTTTGATGATCGGGAATAATATTAAAGCGTGTCTTCGACTCCGCCGGGTAGCTTTCCATCACGTTCCGTGCGCGACGCTCCCGAGCCAATCTCGTGTCTGCGCTCTCGGATAAAAATATACGTACGCGTACGTACGAAAGTCCACATGGTTTATGTCGGAGCGTACATTATTGCGTCCGTACGTGTGTACGGACGCGGCGCGCATACATCCACCCATGGATTCGAGAGCGGAGAGGGCGCTCGTAAACGGAGATGGCGCGACGGGAGCGCGGCTCCGGCGAATGTGTGCGAGCCGGTCACGTGACTCGCTGGCTCCGGTTCTCGCACGCAGCCGCTCTCTCGAGAGCGTCCTAACCTCGCTCCTACCTCCTTTCCTCCTCTCCGCCCTCGTTCTCTGGTTCACTAGCCCCGCTACTCGCCTCGATATACCCCGCGCGCATGGAACTCGCCTCGACTCTCCGTTACGTCACTTTTAATTATCCACCGAGCTTTCCGCCTCGTGCGCCCGCCGATCCGCGTACGCCTCTACCTCCATTT
The DNA here is from genome assembly GCA_030522545.1 of Cremastinae sp. A BG-2022a. Lineage (NCBI taxonomy): Eukaryota > Metazoa > Arthropoda > Insecta > Hymenoptera > Ichneumonidae > Cremastinae sp. A BG-2022a. Next base: position 97,585 of record JAPYYW010000189.1, on the reverse strand, counting down.
CTCTCCTGACCGTCTCTCAAGCACTGCCAACATTTTATTGTTCCTTCCCCACGGCGATTTTTTTCCGCCCGATTTCCAGCCCCCCCCCCCGTTATTCCTTAGCCGAACGAACAATTATTTTGCTCGCGAATATCGCCGAGATATCTCCGCGTTACCCATTTCGAAGTATACCTTGAAGTATACTTCTGCTCTTTTAACCTTTTCTTACGAATTCATTGAAAATTTGCATAAACCTTCATACGGCGTACATATATGTGTACTAAATTTTAGGAGGATTCACCAAGTTGAAATCGTCCCATTTTATGTGTTAATTTTAAATAATATTTCTAGTGAATAAATACTTGAATGTGTGAATATGTAGAATGTCCCAATAGTTGGACAGAAAATCGAGCCTGTCTCTATAGGGTTGAGCGAGTTTTTTCCAATAAATGAACGTTATGAAAAATGCACTTCTTCGTACAGGAAAAATGATCCATACGATTTTATTGAGAAAACAAAATTGAAATATAAAAAATAATATAGCGAAAATTGTCCAACTTTTTGGACGTTTACCTTATTTATTGTTAAAAATTCCAATTTTTGATACTCTCTCATAAAAGCTCGTGTTAAGGAGGTATTATTGTATCGTATAGTATCGCGCATTCGTCTTACGTGTAAAGTTGAGGCAAAAATCATCAAGTGAAATTATTTTCAAGTTAATCTGACGAAAATAAATATTAATGTTCCTTGATGGCATATTAAAATACGTTTAAAATTTAATAAAGATTTATCGTACAGATGTCGAGATATTCATTGTGCAAAATAATAACTTTTAACACGGAGCCTTACGAGAAGTCACAAAAAAATTCGATTTTCAAAGATAAATATGTATCTCGATTTGCATACGGTGGAAGTTATTGAAATTTCGACACAAGTTAGGTATCACATTAATCTCAATGTGTGCCGAATTTTAGCGAAAAAAAAGTTGAAAAATAATTTTCACGCGAAAAACGATGATTTAAGGTAGTTCTATCAGTACAGTCAAATCAAAAGTTTTTATCTCAATCTATCTCGATACCATGTGGTTTTTGAGCTGAAGTCAATGAAGATAAGTTGTTGCGAATTGTTTAAAGAACAACATACTCAAAATTCAAGGTCACATCTGTACTTTTTTTTACGTATGTATGAAAATAAAAAAAATCACAATCTTAGGATTTTAAAAAAAAAGTAAGGGGAAGCTTCTTCGAAGTGCAATAAAGAGCTGTGAAAAATTTCAACAAGTTCCACTATACCCAGAATTCAAGATATCAAGAGTCGAAGATATTTAACACGTGCGCTTATGCCGGAAGACTGCAGAAAATAGTGATTATTGTATCAAAGAAGGATTCTGCAAATTTTGAAGAAAATGCTAAGAAAACGATTTTATGATAGATCTATACCTTAAATGGGAAAAGGGATATGGAATGCTCGTAGATTTAGACCTTCTCGATGTTTGTTTCGCGTTCTTGGATTGACGCGCTTCGTGGATCGTGCGACTCGATCGAATGTCGGGAGGAGCGTAATTGGCCGTAAATTTGATAGGAACAGAATCGGGGAGGGGACGGAAAATCGATAGGATTCAAGGTCGAGGGTACAATTGCCTCTCGTGCTGATGCACCACGAAGCTCCCAGGGATGTAGGAAAGGTTGAAACGAGACAAGAATCGAGCCTCGGATAAAGGGGGACAGAGAGAGAGAGAGGCGCATGATGTTCTCGTTTATTGTATATACACATGCGGCTGGTACGTCGAAATTCGCGCGCGGACATCGAGAGGAGGCGCCACCATTTATTTTCCCTCTCTCTCCCTCAAAATACGTTGCCGTCCACGTGTGTGCCGCCGCGCACATCAATTTCCCCGTCTCTTGCCCTTCCTCGGTGCTGACGCATCATCGACCCTCGTGAAAATGCATTCAAGGTCATTCACGGGGGCTCCGGGAACAAAGGGACAAAAAACGCGGCTCGAAACGCTCTCTCGCTCTTTCCTTATCTTTTTTTCTTTTTTTTTCGCTCATCTCGTACGCGGAACGTCAAAATAAACGAACGCTGCGACTACTGGACGCGTCGAAAAAAATATATTAAAGCAAAAGAGGAAGCAACGCGAAACGAATTTTCAAGGTCGCGCCCGATATCGTCGTGTTGTGTTTCGCGCGAAGGGAAAAAACGAGCCGAGGAATCGCTGATCTCGCGCGAAATTCGTCGACGCGGAGTAACCAAACAACGCGCGACAGTCTCCAATGTTTTCGCGAGAGAAATCGTCTTTCCGCAAACTCCGCTATTTTATTTCTCTTATATACTTCTTCACTCTTATTAAAACAGCCTCGAAAATGTATTTCGAGAAATTTATTCTCGATTTATTTATTTTTCCAATTATGTAATTCCTCCGCTGAAACACGCGGTACGCTTCCACGTCTGTTTTTCTTTTTTTTTTTCATTCCCGATCGCGTGTATAAATAAATCGAACCGAGAGAAATCTTTTGCGCACTTTTCACTCGGCGATCTCTCGAGGATTTCGAAAAGAGATTCCCGGCGAGAGAGAGAGAGAGAGAGAGAGAGAGAGCGGGAGAGACGAAGAAGAAAGTTTCTCGATGCTTCGCGGTGAAGAAATCGCGGAAAATTTCACGCTGAGGATTTCATCTCGAGAACGGCATTCTTTTTTGGAGTTACGAAACGTCGCGCCGGCAATAAAAAGACACTCTTTACTCCCGAGTTTTTTATTTCAATTTCCAACCGGAACTATTGGCTATATTGAAAAAAAAACAAAAAATTATCTTTCGATAAAACACAGCCAATCTTTTGTTTGATTTCTTTGATCGAGCAACGAATTTTGCGTTGTTTTTGAAATAATAATGGGAACAATAATGGACGAGGCTCCGCAGCGGTTTACATGGTTGCAGGGACAAAGGAGGAACGAGTTGCACGGCCGGTGTTCAGTTGTCGCTGCGACGCCGCCAGACGGCGCGCCGATCGCAACGGCAGCTGCTCCGCGAATCGCAAACTCTTCGCGCTTTTCCCTTGCGATTTCTTCTTCCGAGAGACGTCATTGTTTCTCCTTATTCTCTGTCTCTCCCTACCCTGCTCGAGCGAGACGGCAGAGCTCTCCAGGGAGAAAAAAAAACGAAAAGAATGTCGTATCGGACGGAGCTTATCTAATCTGAGAGAGACTTTTCGTGAACGAGAATACGTAATCTCGCGATTGAGCTTCGACTCGGAGCGGCTCTTTAACCACAACATCGTAACAAGTATTTTTACACGAAAATAAAATTTCAATTTTCTTCTCGATCGTAATAATTCTCCGTAATGAAACGAGTATCGATTGAAATGCTATTTTAAAGAGTCTCAAAGAAATTAAGAACAAAAATATGACGGACCATTCTTCTATTGCTCAACGTACCTTTTACTTTTTATTTTAGAAAAAAATTGAAATTATTGAGTATAAAAAGATGAGAGAACGAAAGACGAGTTTTTTTTTCGCAGAATCGCGATTTTTTCAGTGAAATAAGAGTACCTAATCCGGATCGCATGGCCGCTTTAACCCTCGGATGGGCGCGTCAAAAAAAGCGATCGACGCGCAAGGGCGCGTAGTACATAGAGTCTTTGTGGACCCCAATATTTAAATTGTTATAAAAAATATAATATATAACATTTCACAGTTTTTTTGCAGATAATTACTTTTCGAATAAGTTTTGAAAATAAAAATTTTTTATTTGAAAAAAAAAATACTTTTAAATTCAAATATTGTGGGGTACAAAAAAAGAGCCGACGCGCTCTTTGGAGGGTTAAAAACGGCTTTTTCGTCGTTCGAGACAGGTCCAGGACGCGGGTTCGCGTTCGCTCGTCTCGACCTCGGGATTCTCAGAGGAGCTGTCTCTCTCTTTCTCTCTTAACGGGGAGCGTGTACTGTTGCTCTCTTTCCGGACTGGCTGAGCCAGCGTGCGTCCTTGTCTGCAGGCCGTAGTAGCGAAATCCTTTACTATACGGGAAGCAGGCGCTTCGTCTCGCTTGGCGTGCCGCTCGCACCCGAGCGTCCCTCGGGCTGCGCGCTCCGCCACCGCGCAGCCTGGAATGACCCAAAAAGCCTCGGGAGTGGGGCGGGGGGAACGAAGGATCCTCGCAACGCGCCGTCTCTCTCGCGCTCCCGCGTGCTTTCTTTCGTCACATCTTTTATACTCGACTCTCCGATAAAAAGATGATGCTGCGCCCTTCTCCGTCTCTCTCGCCCGCCCTCCTCCCCCATTTTTATTATCCCCCGTCGAGTGCACCTCGTGCAAATTCTACCGTAGTACGGAGCTCCAAAATGTCCCAGGTATCGCTTTTTCGCTGCAAACATTCGAATAATTCCGTTCCCCCTCGCGATTCGACGCAAATCTATTACTATTTCGTATTTTATCTCGTACTTTATCCCGCATTCGACGTTTTCCTTACTTGGAGACGATTTTATGAAACGATAACGTAAAGAACAAAAAATGGCATATTTTTTATCGTTCTGGAGTTTGACCCATTTAACATGGAACGTCCAGTGCCTTTATGCACACGTACCCCCTGTATGGGGGGGGGAGTAACTAGTAAGTATAGAGCGCGGCTCGAGGAATCGGAGATACGCCGAGCGCGACGTAGCGCACACGCGAGCGTCCGATCGTCGAAGCTGTAAATAACGCTATAGAACCTACTAACATAATGCACATGCAGAGAGTACGGGCGGCTCCTTGGCGAAGCGGAGCGTCGAAAGCATCGATGCGAGCGACATCGGGCAAAGGACGCGATTCTTCGCGCAATTTTTAATCCTCCGCGGGCACGAATTAAAGTCTCTCGTCTCGGGAGAATCGTCGATGATTTTGGGAAAATGAGGAAGAACTCGCGCTCGCTCGACACGGAACGGCCCGTACGCGTCTGAACAAATAAATATGTGTGGCCTGTATATATATCCATCTCCTGGCATGGCTACGTGTTTTCTCCCCACCAGATATTTCTTCGATCCCAGGCGCGAGCGAGAACTCTGCGGAATCGCGAACAGGAGTGGCGCATGCGCTCGGCGGGCTCGTGACGTCGAGCGCTGTGACGCCACGCGCGACGATTGGTCGATGGAGAACGGTTCGTGTGTCACGGCGCGGGTGGGGCGAGCGGGACGACGGCGGCGGCGGCAGGAGGACGGAGGGGAAGATCCCCGACAACCGTGAGTCGCCACCGAGCCGCCGCATTCTCGAGCGTTCGTCTCGACTGGTCTCCCGGTTCGTAACGTTCGCTAAAACCGCCGCTCTCCGTCGTATCGTATATCGTGTTTTCGTTTCGTTATTCTCCTCCCGTGTGAAGATTTTCGTCCGAATTTGGTGATTCTCCGCGTTGACCGTTCAACGCTGTTGAGAGAAGAATAAATATAAATAAATATATACAAAAGAAAGGGAACAAGTTTTGTTTCGGCAGTGCCTGGCGAGTCGGCGAGCCGAAATTTTCTCTCTCTTCGCTCGTTTTCGCACGTCCGAGCGACTTCTCTGCGAATTATTGCCATTTTGCGACACCGAGAGCCGCGTCTCGGTCGTTTGGAGAAAAAATAATAATAAAATCAGCGAATCCGCGCGAGTGCTCAGTGAGTGTCTGCCTCTGTGAGTGTGTTCTTGCCTGTGAATATTTTTTTTTCTCCTCGCTGCTGAGCTCCTTACGCAGCGAGAGCTCACGAGGCCCTTGGTCGTCCGGTGCGTCGATCTGTGGCTCATTTGTTCCGGAATTCGCAGTTATCCGAAATACTCCCCGCGGTGTGCGGTTGGAAAGGAAAAGGCGAGAGAGAGATACGCGAGTGTGCCGAGTGCCTCGCGTAACGCGCGCTGGCTCTTCTCATCGTGACGAAGAGACCCGAGGGATAAAAAAAGATAAAAAAAAAAACAGAACAGAAATCGAGCTTAGCGCGGCGTCGTTGCCAGGCGAGAGATATCTCTTCCGCGTTGTCGCTAGGAGACGACGAGATTCGGACGGAAAAAACAGTTTTCGCGAGTGACTCGGTTGAAAAACGATAAATATGGATGAATATTGGGCGTTTTATGAAAAAATCTCCGCGCCGATCGAGAACTCGTTCTAGGAAGAATGCTCGATAAAAATATCGAAGAATGCTCTGAATTTGTCACGAAAAAATCATTCGCGCTCGGATAAATAAGGTCGAGTCGTCTAATTTTCGTAGTCGCGTATTTATCGGTGAGTGCGTCGATCGTGGACGATGTGCACCTCGAAACATTGAAATAGGAGAGAAAACGGTTGATTTCGCCAAGTGAAGCAAAGATTGTGGGAAAAACAAGTGTCGAGGGGGAACGGAGAAGAAGGAAGGAAGGAAGGAAGGGAGGGAGAGAGAGAGAGAGAGATTCAAGATACCCGTGAAAAACCGAGACTGCGTCAAGATGATGGGAAAAAGAACGCAGTGCTATCTGTGCGATTTGCCGCGGATGCCGTGGGCGATGATAATGGAATTTTCGGAGCCGGTCTGCCGGGGCTGCGTAAACTACGAGGGCGTAGACCGAATCGACGTGGTCCTCGAATCGGCGAAGCAGCTGAAGAAGGCCCACGGTTTCCAGGACACGAGGCCGAGCGTGGCGGCAAAATCTTACAGATCGTCGAGCGGGGCTGGCGCTCACGCGGAGCACAATGGCGGCGCGAACATCGACGTGCTGCCGATCCAGAACGCACCGGCGCAAACGCACTCGCGCCATCACAATCTCGCGAATTACACCCAGCTCGCGCACCACCGTAACTCGATAACCGATTTCAATTCGGGCGCGACGAGGCAGCAGGCTCAACAGGCCCAGCAACAGCAGCAGCAGCAAATGTCCCGGCACGACGAGGCCGCTCACGACATAACGAACGGGATCAGGGCCGGGAACAACGTCCGAATATCGAACGCCCATCTCGCGGCCGTCGCCCATCACGTTAATCTCAGTCACACTCGCAACAGCCAGCTCAAACGCGGCATCTCCTCCATCGACGACGACGAGCATCCCGAGAAGAGGCTCTCCCTCGAGGAACAGCAACACCCGGTCAGGCCCCCCCTCACCCGCGGCGATTCCCTTCCGGCCGTCAGCCTCGCCGCTGTCAACTACGTCCAGGACAGAAACAAGGACAAGCATCCCGTCAGGGCTCCCAGCTTCGACACCGCCACCACTTTCAAAGCTAACGGTAATCTTTCACCTTTTTTCTTTCTTTCTTTCTTTCTTTCATTCACCGCCTCTCGCTTCTCATTCTACGACTTTTCAGCATTTTCGAGCTATTTTCTTTTTCAGAAGTAAATACGCGTTTGGTTGGTTTACGGATGAGGGCCAAATAATTATTTTGCTCATTTGACTCAAACAAGACGCACAGAAACAAAAATGTATTACATAGTTGGATTAAATAATAATTGATAACCAAACTGTTTTCTCAGTTTGGGTATTTGAGTAGTTTTTGGCACGTTGCTTAGAAGTTTACGAAAAAAATTTCGTTACTTGAATCATTTTTCTGATTGCTCAGGAGTTAGCGAGCTTCAACATTTTGTTTAGATTTAATTTTTCTCCTTATGAAAAATTCATATATGTATTTGCTTTGAATATGATTTTCAAGTATTTTTTTCGATACATATAATCAAGATTAATAAATATGCTCAAATGACGAAGCTTTTAATAACGTAATATTTCTCAAATTTAACGTCTTGATACAGAGAAACAATGAAATAAAAAAAAACTTTAATAATAGAGAAGTACTGAGTAATTCCAATTTATAAAATTCATTTTTGTATCTTTTTTGTGCTATTTTGAACAAAAAATGTACTATAAAGTTTTGATAAAATATGCTCAAGTTACCAATTGATAAACATGGTTTAATTTTACGAATTGAATTTTCAAGAATTTATTCGATAAATTATTTGCAAATGGAAAATATTTTTTTGTTGAAACGCAACACGCTATGAAATAAATTATTTCTCGAAACTATGTTCTGGAAGAACAAAAATTTGGCTCGTTCAAACGTAATGTACTGCGTAATAATAAATTATATTCCGAGAAGCGACAATATGTTTTTGGAGGAAAATTTTGAATCGTTTGAGTGTATATAGACACGAGGTAAAAAAATTATTTTTCGAGAATCAGAAATATTTATTGGTAGAAAAAAAATTGGCTCGTTCGCACGTGTAATTCTGTGAAATAAGTTATTTCTCGAGAAACGAGAATAATTATTCGACGATAAAAATTTGAATCGTTCAAACGTGTTAGAGTAAGAACCAACAAATTATTTTTCCCGAAGGAAAAATAATTTTTCGAGGAATAAATTTCTCCGTGTATTGCTCCTGCAAATTTTGCCGATTTGTTTCTCTTACTAATCGCTGTAAATAGCTCCTTGTTAAAATTTTACAAAATAATTTCGGAGTTACAATTCGAGGTCAGAAAAGAATTTCTTCTCGTTAAAGACGAAAAAGAGTCGAAGAGCGTTTGGAAGTTCTGGAAAAAAAATTCCGACTCGTTTACATTCGTCCATCTCCCCGAATCGACTTTCCGACAAGTTGAATCGTATAAAAAGGCAATGACTCAAACCGGCAGTTGTAAAAATAGACCGAGGCAGCCTCAACTATGCGAAATACATAAATGAAGGCACGAGATAAATAGAGAAACATACGCCAACCAAATTTTTTCAACCCTCGACCATCTATGTACTTTTTTCGTCCTCGAGAGCAGCCAATTTGAATTTCTGATGAAAAAAAAATTAATTCGGCAACTTTTGGCACGGTCAAAATTTTCCAGAGCTTCCAAATTTTCCACAATAACAATCACGACAGCGAGTTTATCTCTTTCGAAAATGGAAAGTAACATTTTTTTATTTCTTGAATACACATTTATTTATTTCACATTTTTTATATCGGCGACGAGAGAATACTTTTCTCGTTCATATCTCGAGTCGAAGCATTAAAAAAAGCTTTTTATTTCTCTCCTCGCTGAAAATTTCGCTTTCATCTTACGATCGTTTTCTCCGCGGGGAATCGTGGGCGTGACGTGTTTACGTATCGAGCCCAGCCATTCTGACCCCGGGGTCAATATAATTTCTTGGCGTCGGCTAGTGTGCGTTTTTTCCACTTTTTTCCTCCGGCGGGCGCGCTCGCTCCATCGCAACAGTTATCGTTTTTCGCTCGTCCCGTCCGAGAATAGAACGTCGAAACGGCGAATACAAACGGAAGCGAAATAACCGAACGCGAACAAACACTGATCCCCGATCTTCCGATCGCGATCCGTTCAAAAATCCGGCGGAGCGACGTCGAGTTTCTCCTCGAAAAACTTTTGCTGGAAACCCGTTGTTCGACCCCTTTCCGAAACGTCCGTGGAAGAAAGAGGAGGAGGAGGAGGCGTCGTTATTTTTTGGTCAGGAGCGCGAACGGTAAGACCGAAAGAGGAGGGGACAAAAATGAGAGAGAGAGAGAGGCGAAACGGAAAGCGAGAATACGCGATTTACCGGCGAGTCGCAACGTGACGTCCGAGGAACGAGAAAACGTGACGTCACGCGTTACAACACACGTGAACACGTTGAGAAACGGACATAATAACACGACGGTATAGGAATAGAGAAAAGGCGAGAACGGAGGACGCACACACGCGCGGCCAACAGGCTAACTTTGACGCTTATATTTAGACCAATGAATGGCGGGGTCCCCTCCGATTCGACAAACGATAATAGCACGGAATCGTTCCCCTTACTAGTCCTCCCTTCCCTCATCGCCCCGACGAGATTCCCCTTCCCCGCTTTTCTTCTTCTTCTTCTATTCGTCTCTCTCTCTCTCTCGCTCACTCACTATCGAGCCTTGAACACCAACCAGCTGAGTGATGAGCTCGTGCTCCTTCGACTCGCCGTTCCATCGATTTTCATTCCGTTACTATGTTTTACATTTTTCATTGGCCTGACATTGTGCTCCGACATCGGATTTCTCTCCTTTACTCTCTCGCTCTCCATTTCAACACTCTTGACGTCTTTTTTACATTTTTTTCTCCTTTCCTACGTAACGGCGATGAAAAATCCAGTAACAATAACGATAACGAAATATGAATTCATTGATAAAACTTGTAATGGATTTCCGTGACGCGTCGAGTTTTTCTGGAATTTTATTTCTTCGTCGCGAACCGAAATGAATTACGAAAAAAAAAAAAAAATAACGATGCGAACGACTGATCGGGTCTTATCGCGATGACTCACTCGTTATTTTTTTTTGTTTCCTTCAGTCTGCTCTTCACGCTTGTTCCTTTCGCTGGTCTATCTCGCTTTTATTTTAATTCTCGTCGCGCGATAACGCGTTACGCTCGCATGTGTTTGCATCGAGAGCGATAAGAGTCCGGCTCTCGTTCCTTTATCGCGACTCTCGACTACGCTTTTGGACGACCGATTGTGACATTTTTCTTTTTTTCTTCGTCGCTCCCGGGCTGACAGTCACGAAAACGCTTCTCCGTGCTCCAAGAAGTTTCTAGCTTCTGCGCCTATCACGCTCACCATTCACATAAATCACCTTAAAAATCGCGAGCAAGGGGAAACGTTCGTTGAACCTGCCTCAGACAATGGCTAATATTGCGCAAACTCGATTGCTGTACATTTTTATGAATGGAGACGCACGTCTATACACTGTTTTTTTATTTTTTATTTTCAAGTCTCTCTTCCGCGATATAAATAAATAAATAAATAAGTAAATATAAAACTTGACGAAATAAGTCAGAGCATGATTTGAATTGCTTATGATTAATTACATTGGACTTTTAACTAAAAAATGTTTGTCTATACATTTTTTCGCATTTATCTCTTCTGGTAAAAGTCTGATGCACGAAAAGCCTGCAGCATGTCGTTTGCGGAATAAAGAACACCTTGTCCGTCGAACGATGAGCGTAAAGAGTAGGTCACTGCGTCGAGGAGAAAAAAAGCCCTGCCTCGGGACACCCGTAAGATGAAAAATGTCTAATTGAATTGTGTGCAGGCAGAAAATGGAAAGGATCTTTGTTCAAAGTGTTAAATAATTTACACAACATTGGAATCTTTATTAAACACGATAATTCAGGACAGAAAATGGATTAAATATTTTTATTTTGCATGCATCTTTATTGATTTATCTCTTGAATTATATTTGTCAAGATTTCTTCTCAACTGTATTTCTCGTAACCTCGTAAATAAATCATTTAACCGTGAACGATGTTTCGAAAAGTTTGTTTGACTGAAATATTGAAAAAGGAAATGATTTTGAAACGACGTTCGTTTTCAATTTTCCGAAGCGCGTCACGGTCGATCGAAAATAATCCGTGGAGCGAAATTGAGCGAATAATTGAAAAGCGTGGCGAGGAGAACGTTCGAGAGCAATGGCGTCGAAGGTCCGCGACTGTGGCTCGCGGAGAGATTTTTTCCGACCCGGATAACCCGTGTCACGAGCGGAAATGGAGAAACGGAGCGACAGGGACGACGAATATACTCGATCGGGGAAAAAAACGGCGCGTCGTCGCGTCAGCCGCAGCGACCCTAACGGCGATGGCTCGTACTTTCGAAACAAGGCCACAACTCGCGACGCAACGATCGGTGACTAAGCCACGCTACGCGGCGGGCGACGCACACGCGCGCGCTCGCGCCCGCTCACACATGGGATAAAATTGAACGATACGGTCCGTGTCCCCCCCCCCCTTGCTCCGAATCTCCGAACCCGCTCGCTATCTCATCATTACGCGCTCACTCGGACGAATCAACAGAGAAACAGCCGGTTAGACACGACGTGTATTTCGACTCGCGGCTTCGTGTAGGTGCGCGCGCCGGTCGCCCCCTCTGCCGCGCGCCGCGCTCCCTCTTCCGACACAGCGAGAGCGCGTCATCGGCGGCGCGCCGAGCGTTTCTCTATACATATCGCCGAGAGTTTCTCTCGCATGCGTGCACGCGGTGTGCGTGTGTGCCACTGGCGGCTCGCGCCGTATTTCTCGGCACATCTCGCGCCTGTCCTTCGCCCGAGACTCGCCTTATCCCTCTTTCTCTCTCTCGTATTCCCGGAGCGGAAACACGTTTTTCGCGCGCCGATTAAAAATTCTTCGCGAGGAGGAGAATCGACCTTTTTCTTTTCTCTCCGAGCGGCACGAACGGCTGCGCGGTGCCAAATCGAGCCAGCAGAGCGCGCTCGCTCGTATCCCCGCGAGAGAATTGCCGCGCGAAAATAAACGACGCGTGATCGGGAACACGCACCTATCGCTCCGTGCATATCGCAATTTGCAGGATCGAGGAGGCAAGCGCTTACGTATTTACGGAGTCGCGGCTCTCCGCGTATCTCCATCTTCGTTTTTTTCCCCTCCGTATCTCATCGTCACGGAAAAGTACCGGTCACATGCTTCGAAATTGCGTGCAACGCTCCAAGCTTCGAGCACGTTTCTCGAGATCTCTCCCGCGAACATCTTTTTTTTTCTTCTTTTTTTCTTTTTACCCTCTCGGCGTGTATCAAATGCAGAAATGCCGACATTCAAGATCGCTCGAAAGCTGATTGTCTGAGAAACGTGACTTTTTTCTCATTCGCACCCGCCCGCCTTTTTTCTCGGCTCACCTAGGTCGTGGTCTCTTATCCTCGTAGCCAGTCGCACGGTCAGCAACGCCGGTGACGCAACTCTTCTCTCTCATTCCTCAAAATTCTCATCAGCTCGAAACGTTTGAACCCGGAAGCGCTCGTTTCCTTTTTTTTTATTTTCTTTCCCCCCGTCCCGTCCAAATGTTTTTACACTCGTCAAACCAGTTGACCGTGAATTCTTAATTTTATCTCGTAAAATCTAACGAGCACGAGAACTTTTGAAAAGAATCTTTTTTCATTCGTCTCGGGGATTTTTTTTTTTGAACGGGCGATAAAAGTCGCGGTGAACGTCACTTCGGCTTATATGCGACGAGGTAAAAAGCTCGCGTCGGACGAGGCTAACGCGCTGACAGAAATTGCGTGGTGCGGAGGAAGGAAAAAAAAGTTTCTCTCGTAGGTCGTGGTCACAGCGGGAAAGACGGTGAACGGTTGAGGCTGAATTTATATTCGTACCGACGCGATGCTCGTGACTATATTAGCTAAGTTTCGAGTTTCCAAGACGGCCACCAACACGTGCTTCGTCCTTTTATTATCATTATTCCTGTCGTTGTCATTATTCGTGTTTTTTAACGCTCGCGCTCTCTCTCCGAGTCTCGCACGCCCTCTCGCGTATTTTTACCTCGTTGCCTGCTTATTTCCGTCACGCTACCTCACTCGCGAACGTTCACGAGTCTTTCCTCCTTCCTTCGAGTGCCATTCGCAGCCTCGGAATATTCGCATACGTCACGAGCAGCCCCCCCTCCCCGCCGCTCAAATAAGCTTCTTCTCTTTATTATTCATAGGAAGCGAATTCTCGCCGCGTATTATTTTATTAAAACGCGCGCACGTGTGTTACGCGCGCTTCTCCGTCTTCGTAGAAACTCGTAGAACCGGTTTTGTCAACGGGGATCGACGGGAAAATAAGCTAGAATCCACACGTTTCTCATAACCACATCCAATTCATCCCTCGTAAATCACACCACTTCTTTTTTTTTTTCCTCCTCGCTCCGAAAACACCGTTGAGGAAATAAACATCGAGTTCGTATCGGGCCGTGACAAAATTTTGACATTTCACGAAATATCGGAATCGAGGACTGTCGGAGGGAAAAATAATCGCTTGACCTTTCAAGGTTGACAATTTTATTTCCAATCTGGCGATGGATTTTTTCTTCGTGGCACGACTCGCGGCTTTGCCCTTTTCACCTTTTATCGACAGACTGGCAAGGCGGAATAACTATTTTTCGATCGAACGATATTTTTCGTAGTACGATTATTTCGGCTGGTCTTATTTTAACCTCCAGCTGGAATATCGGAAAAATGTGACAACGGTGGCGTAGCTCCAATCGGACAAAAATTATCGCCCGTACGTGCTTATTTTTGTAAATACTACGCCCGGGAGATCGCGCATTTTGCATTCCGTGCGGGAGTTTCGTCGTTCCTCTACGTGACTTCGTGTCACGAATCCGGAAACATTTTCGCGCGATTCCATAACAACATTTTTACGATCGACCGGATTCATTCCAATCTTAAAATCTGTCAAAATTCTTTATTCATTTTTCCCTGTTTATTCTCGTTCCGGATATTTCTACTTTTCCTTTTTTTTTCCTTCAAGGAAAAGGTTACTTCACGTTTTATGTATTGCTAATTCTCAAACTTGTACGGTTTTATTATTTTTTCCTTCAATACCTTACGGAAGTGTGAAAATAATGCGGAAATGAAGGATTTTGAGATTAAATTTTGTGTCAAAATGCGGATACGAATTAACGAAGTATGTAAAAATTTTTTTAAAACAAGAATGAGATTATTGATCATGCAAACGTGATTGTGTCGCAACCTGACCATCTTGAAAAAAAAATCGAGATCTGAATGCAATCGTGTTTAAATTCGTGCATGATTTAAAATGTTTTTTAAAAATTCCGACATTTTTTTATCGCGAAGGAAGAAATGAAAAAAAAGATGTTCCGTTTCGCGTCGCGTAAACTGACCACCTCGACGTTGGGAATAATCAGAATAGTGGATTGATTATTCAGTTGACGCTCTCGAGGGGCATTATTTGGAATTCCGTCAGGTATTTCTCGGGCTATCGTTTCGTGAAATGCATTAATTTTCGCAGCTCTCCGGCTCGTACGCCGTCCTCTCCGAGCCTATCAAATTTTCTCCAATTTTTTTTTCTCTCCCCTACGCGCTTGTCCGTACAGAACACGCGATCGACGAGTTCGAGAATGAAAACTGTTAGCGGCGGCTCTTGAATCGCGAGTCACGTATTTTGCGATACGAGAGACACCGATGATAAAAAAATAGAGAGGGAGCGAGAGAAAAAAAAACAATGTGATACGATTGTCAATTGATGCCAAGATATTCGTCCCGAGTACACGTTTCAAGGCTCTTTTGTCCAGTGATTTTCTCATCGAATTTTTTCCAGGGGTTCTCACTGCATCCCAATCATTGTCATTTTCGTATTAAGATTTTTTTTTCATACCTTGATTTCCTGTAAAAAAATATTTACATTTTATTTGTTGCATAAAACAAAGAAATAATTGCAATCACAGTTTTTTTTTCTTTCAAGAGTATTAATTCTACAAAAATTGTCTGAGGTCTAAAAAGAACCAACGTGTCCGTAGGAAGGTTAAATAATACGCAGCACTGAAAAAAGAATGACTTTAATCGTTCGACAATAGGAAAAGCAAAAATGACATTACCGATCAAAAGTTCAAGGACAAAGATCAATCAGAGCTAGAATAAAAAATTGATAACATCGATCAATTATTTATTACGTGACGAGAAAACTCCATCAGAGAACAGAGTATTACAAAGTTTCTGAAAACAAAAGGAAACTTAACGGAATTATAAACGGGATTGTAATTAAAATGATAATTTTGCGTATTATACATGTACGAGCAATGAATAAATTTTTAGAATTCTGCTCCTAAGTAAATTAATGAATTTCGTGCCAAATTTTAAATAATCTTACTGAATTTTTGACTAGTTGCAAGCTAGGATACTGTCATCAGTGCTGTGCGTTATTCTGAAATAATTTCGCGCATCAAAAAATTTACCAATGAAATATATTTTATTGAAAAAAAATAATAATAATAATTGCTCGTTAAAATTTCTCACACAGTGATTGTGCCTAGAAATTTGTATCTTTGGTTATAAAACGATAGATCGTAAACTTAATTCACGACGTTAAGTTGCAAAATCGATTAGGAAAGAAAAATGGGGATTCGTAAACGACTTTAAAAACGTGCGAATGCAATTTAGAGAATTAATAGAAAAAATGTTATTTGGAATATTTGTTTCAGGCGGATACGTAGGCCCTTCGATTCCGCTCGCAGCAGCGAATGTCGCGACAAACGGGGGTGGCGGATCGCCACTACGCCCGAGGACGAGTCCACCGCCGCCGCCACCGCCGAGCCAGGAACCCGGAGCCGGAAATCCACAATCGAATCATCACCAGGTCAGTTCTCGGATTCTGATCAAAGAGATTATTTTCTGATTAAAATCGTAACTAATTCATCACAAAGTTTGCCATAAAATTTGTTTGTTTTAAACTCGATAAGGCTCGTTTTTACAATCAACGTAAAATGAAAAATATTTGAGAGTCGATATGACTTTTTGCGTAACATCACGTTCTCATTTTTCACGCTGAAAATATAAAGATAAGAGAGATAAGAGCTTTTTTCGTTTGTTTATGATTACAGGGTACGGGGAGTGGACCTTCACCGATGGCTGCGCTCATGTCGGTTGCTGACACGCTGACGTCACCCGAACCAGTGCCCCAGCCACCGAACAATCCGAGCCCGACGAGCAGAAGCCCACCCACGACAGCATCCAATGTCCAGCAACGCGGTGTCTCCAGAGCGTCTCAGCACAGTCCAAACAGTACGGGTAATTGATGATTATTCTTTTCTTTTTTTTTTTGGAATAAAAGCGAGCAGTTTAAGAATTGAGTTGACAACTCGATTATTTAAAAAAAAAAGTAACTTGAAAATTTTATTGAAAAACATACCAGAATTTTAAAAGAATATTTCTTCAATGTTTCGTACACTGTCTGGATTTGATATTTGATTTACATAGTTGATGAATTGATTGATTTAGCTCTTTGCCAATCGATACATTGATTTTTGAAGGTTCAGGAACAGGGAGAAGAGCAAGCAGCTCGACCCCGAGACAAGTGCCCTCGACGACGGTGATGACCTCGTCGGAAGGTGCGGCGACGCAGCCAACAACCGCTGGTACCGAGCCGGTAACGGCACCGGCCCTTAAATGCACACTTTGCCAGGGACGTCTCGAGGACACCCACTTCGTACAGTGCCCGAGCGTGCCGCATCACAAATTCTGCTTCCCTTGCAGTCGTGACAGTATAAAGAGGCAGGGCGCCGGAGCGGAGGTAAAAGATGCTTCAATCTCACCTCGAGAATTTAATTTGGCTATTGTTCCGAGTCAGGAAAATAATAAACTGAAACTTCATCTCGTTTTTTTGCGCAGGTCTATTGCCCGAGCGGTGAAAAATGTCCGCTCGCCGACAGTCAGGTGCCATGGGCTTTCATGCAGGGCGAAATAGCGACCATCCTGGCGGAGGACACTGCGGGCACTGGTCTCAAAGTAAAGAAAGAACGCGAGACTTAAAGGGACCTCCGTCGACCCCAAATGGTTTATCGAGGCTCAAATTTTTGAAATCCAGCTCTCTTTCATCTTTTGCGCGGATGTCTCTCTTGTCGACGATTCGCGAGGATGATCAATTATCGCCGCGAGATGTTCGTCATTACGGAGAGAGATGAAGAGAGGAGGACGAATCGTTTCGGTGGATCACCGTGAAGGGTACCATCGAACACAACTTTTGGTAAAAGCAGCACTAAGCGGCGAATTCGTTGGCTCCGAAGATGGATTTGGAATTAAAAAACAAAACAAATAAACAAATAAATGAGGGATAATAACTGCGGATGTGTTGTAACGCGAAAGCAAGAGATGGAAATGAGAGAGGAGTATATTCAACCGGCCAACTATTGAAACAAAGCTGATGAGTTAGAGCCGAAGACGTTGACGTGAAATTGAAAATGAACGCGCGTTTTATTGTTGTTGCTGTGATCCCGAGATCCGGGTTAAATATATACTTATGTAATATTATTTTTCTCCTTTTTACTTTTAGTTTCATTTTGACAAATAGTCAAACACTTTTTCTTTTCTCGTTTTTCAATTTTTACCGACTTTCACACAAATCTTTTTTTCCCCCCGAGATTAATGAGCATGCGTACTTTCGTTTTATCACCCGGATCTCTCGAACTATTGAGAGCAGTTTCAAAAAAATGGAAAAAAAATTTACGAGTAACAGGCAGACAACTTTTAAAGAGATTTTTACAAGTGTCGATGAAAAAAGTTAAAACGTGTACAGTTGGCATTTGAGAAGAAGTCTTCGGCTAATTTTGCACGCTGGCTGCATCCGTGACTTGTATTATTGTACATATTTGAGTCGCATAGCGACGATGGATGCGCCAGGAAACGAAAACATTTTCTTTTCCAATTTTTCCTGATGTTCGTTATTTTTCTTTTCTCGAGATATTTTGATTTTCTCGTCGGACGAGCGTCAACCACGCAAATCGTCTTTTTCTTTACAAAACCCGTGAAAGAATTCCGGGACGACGCGATGACGTCTTGGCACGAAGTAACGAAGGGAGGCGATGTTAAGACGTTGCGTATTTATTGTACTTAGGCTTGATCGCCTATTGGTCTCGTCTAGCGCGCAAAACCGCGTAGCGAATGATGAAAAAAATCGCAAAAAAAAGAATTTGTATTTTTTGACAGCCACGCACGGTTGTCGAGGAACCAGGCGTGATTTTTTCTTCTTTTTTTCCACTCCGCCCGGCCACGTTTTTCACAGACACGCTTTCCCAAAAAAATATTAAATGCATTCGGGAAGGAAGAGATAAACTTTTCTGTCTTTTATACTTATCACGTCTCTGTCGTCGTCCAGCATTTTCATTATTTTATCTTCTCGTGGACAATCGCGAAATATGCACGCGCATTGACTGGCAACATTTGCGATAAAACGCGTGGCAATCTTTCGAGATATTGGCAAACTTTCTCGTAAAATAAAATAAAAAAAGAAGAAGAAAAAATAGATCGGCGGTTTTCTCTTTTTCTGTACATTATTGTATATGTGTACATATAATGTTAACTGATAAAGCGTATTGACTAAAAAGAAAAAGGAAAACGAAGGAGTAACCATGTCTCAAGTGTACAAAAAAAAAGAAGAATAAGAAGAAGAGGAAGAACAGGAAGAATCTTTCGTTTAACTCTTACGTTTCGTTCGGCTTCGTTTCCACTACGTTCCTTCTGTAATTCATTTTTTTTTCGTTTCTTTCCTGTCAAATTATTAAATGCTAATATATTGTATGTACTTTTTAGTTGAGATTCGACGATGACAGTGAGAAACGAGCTCGTACGAAAAAAGGTCATGAACGAACGAAGAAGTATTTCTCGCGAGGAAGTTTGTGTCTTTCCTTTTTTTTTTAAACACTTTTCCACGTTCATCGCGAATCTCGAGTGGAACGACAATCGATCCCAGCCCGAACTTTATCTTAAAAATGGCGAATTATTAAAAAATGCGAGGGCTCGAGGGGGGAAAAAAGAGAGAAGGAGAAAAAAAGAGCGAAATATATTAAGCACGAGTCGGTTCTTTCGTACATTAATTATTAAATCCTCCCGTTTGTTTATCTCTCCTTCGTTGCTTTCCTTTCAGTTTTCTTTTTCTCTCTTTGCTTTCTTTTTATCTTTTTAACGCTAGGATTTTTGTATGTGAGGGTAAGGGCCCTTTGAATTTTTCATTTATCCGATGAAGAGAGGTACGCCCGACGAATAGGAACCACACACTCGCTATGTCAGAAAAAAAGAAAATAATAATTAAAAGAAAGAAGATGAGACGAAGAGAACAAGTTTTTGCTGCCGCCCAGGGACGTGTTTATTTTATTTTATTTTTTTCATTTAATTTTACTTTTCGTTTCCTTTCTTTCCTCCTTTTCTTTCGTTTTTACGAAAATTGTGAGAAAGTATAAAAGTGTGATTTTATTATTACGAATTTGTGAGAGAGCGAGAGAGCAAGTGAGAATTATTATTACGCGAAGATGTCTCTTTCGCGGAGAGAGAGAGAGAGAGTGCGAAAATCGGATCCAGCTTTTTTCTCTCTCTCTCTCTCTTCTCGTTTCTTTTCTTTTCTTTTCTTCTTTGTATATATTTGTACAGACAAAAAATCGGCAGGACGAAAATTTAGGATATGTATGTAACTTTGTTTGTAAGCGTATGCAAAAGGGAAGGAAGTCGGAAGGGTGTCACTTTTTCGATCCAAATCAACGCCGGAAGCGAATTTGCGCGATTCGCTCTTTTTTCTGCCGGCGGGACACTTTTTTTATTGCGCTGTTGCGACGAGAGAGAGAGAGAGAGAGAGTGAGTGAGTCGAATAGATTATCTATAAAGGAAAAAAAAAAACTTTTTCGCATCGTATAATCCAAAAAGCATATGTACACCGATAATCAGAAAAAAAAACGATGAAGAGAACGATCCCGAGCCCGGAGAATCGCCGAGACGAAAATTGGACGGAAGGACTGTTGAAAAATTCATTCGGGAGTCAAAGTGCGTTGTTTCGAGCACACTCGGCTAATCGGTTCTCGTCTCTTCATCGGTAGTTCCTATCCCCATACCGCCACTGTAACTTGTGGTCTTCGCAACGCAGACCACGAAAATTAACGACGCAAGAGTCATGACGATGTTCCATTAAAGAAAAGATTTTATCGCATAAAAAGTTCTTTATTTTATTTTTCTCTGGACATCCTTGTTGTTTTCGCCCCTAAAAATGGGAATCGCTATAGTTTTTATCTGCAATTTAACAATAAAATTATTCGGACGTTATTCAAAATGATGAAGTGTCGAAAAAAAAAAATCTTTTTTTTTTCTTTCTCTCATGTGATAAAATTTTTCAACCGAATGAAATGAACGGAGCACAATGTCGTTATCTCACCGTCAAATATTGCAGGCTGTCGTATTTTAAAATAAACTCAATCGAAATATCGACTGCGAGGATAAGGCGCAGGCTCAAAACTATATTTCTTTCCACGAATGACTCTTGTAACGCCGAGAACGTGAAAGTGTGAGAAGGATGATGAGTTGTGTGAGAGGAAAAACGAGAAGAAAGAAAACAATTTAAAATCGAGAGTAGCAATTTGTAGTAGTCGGATAACGATGAGAGCATAATAAATTTTAAAAATAATCATAACGATGATTAATAAAAAAATCGTAAACATAAAACATTTTCTAGTGTACCATAACTCGAGGAAAACGAAATAAAGTCGTGTAACATTGTACTGTTTATCGTATGTATGCAACATGCAAAAAAACAAATATATGTGTTGATGTGTAACAAATTCAAATTTGCTTTTTCTTCATTAACGATTTCCCAAAAAGCATCCTTAGATATTCTATTTTTTTTCCGAGTTAAGGTGATGCCGTAGATGTACGCGTGGGCTAAAAAAATATTATTCTCATTGACAAAGAATTAAAGAAGTTTGAGCCAATCGCGTTTTCCAACTGCCTGGGATCTGCGGCATCATCTTAAGCAACTTTGTTATTTTTTTAAAAAATTACCTAACGAATCAATGAAAATTGAGATAAAGGGTAGAGGGAAAAAAATCGATACTGGTAGTCGGGGGGTGGGTGACTTGGCTGGTCACAGGGTAAGAGATCCGAAGGGAGGAAGACAAACTTATGCGTAATATTGATCCGTTGGGTCCAGACACTTATTTTCGTACTGTGGAAGCCAAAAGCTCCAACTTTAAAGAGGATCATTTATAAATTCTCAATATGAAAGACTACATCCGAAATAATCTGAAAATAAAAATTCTGTACGATAATATAATGAGAATCCGATTAGGAGACTCTCCTCAATGGAACAAATGAGGATATCTAAAATTCCGTCAGCTGTTCCGTTCACCGTTATTCCGTGAGAATTCGTCGCGAACGAGTTTGCAATCAATAATTCCATTTCCATATTAATTTCGTCAAGTGGCTATATAAAATTTCATTGAAAATGAAGCAAATATGGTTTTAATTGGGCGATAGTGAAATATCGCAGCACGTTCATTCGCGCTTGAGAAACTCGAAATGTTTCTGAGTCTTGAATAAATAATGGAAAGCTGGCAGTGTCCCAATGTCTCGAGTCTCAGCTCGTCGTGTCCTCGGAGTGGTCTCTCAGCTTTAAGGGTCAATACACCTGCTTACCATTTTTCCAACCCTCCAACGAACGACCCCCTACGAGTCAGCAAAAAGAAAGATTCGACCGCAAAAAAATACCTTTATCGTCCAAAAGAAAAGATTTTTTTCATCTCTTTTGTCGAAAACCTCGAAAAAATATACATTTATCGTCAATTTTATTTTTATTTTTCTCAATTTAGCAATTCGAGTCGTTAATTTTTTTCCCCAGGAGGAAAATACAATGTTGAGACGGGGTCATTAATTGTCTCGTTAAAACTGACGCGAGAGACAATGGAGAATGATAGTGACGAAACTTGTGGCTCGTCACATCGTCGCATTCGCTTTAATGGTCTGCTCGTGTCTTCGATAAACTTCATTGTTTTAAGAGGACAATATAAAAATCATATGCGCGCTCGGTTGGTCATATTTGTTCGACCATTAAATCGACGTTCCATTGTACGAGTTCGTCACGGTGTTCGGTATAACGATGAAAAAAATAAAAAAAAAAACGTAAAATTCTAATTTCGACCGGCGACGTGCACATTCCCTTTAAGAATCAATATTGGGTCTCGTACCAGCGTGAACGAACCAGAGGGGTCAACGTGTGACGTGGCCGTAGAAGAATAAAAACGTCTCCATTTTTTCCACCCAGAGTCAGCGCTCGTCAACAATAAAAATCATTTATCATCAATTGCAAGCTTTTTTTCTCCTAGAACAAAACATTTAACATACAAACACGTTTTTTGAGTAATAGTGCGACTTATTTTTCTAGTATATTTATTTTATTGTCTTCAGGGCTGGAAGTTCAGAGTCACAACCGGAAGTGAGAGGGTCGGCAGCGTATGAGAAGCTTCGATCGGATTTTAGGACGAGACGCAGCAGCGCAGCTGACGAGGAAACGAGCGGTCCGAATAGACGTGAGCAGGTCGTTTCTCACGTGCGAATAACTCGCTCGCTGGATCGATCATCGCCACGAACGACGCGGAGGACTGATAACAGCGCTGCCTTGCCTGCGAGCCGTGCACGAAAAGTCGTTAAAAATGTTCTCCGTTCTCCGGTAAATGCACTCTCGTGTCCTTATCTCTTACACATTTTTAACAATATGTATTTCTACTTTACGTATTCGACTCTATAAAATGAATTATTTGAAATATTTTTAAAATAATTTGCACATCGTACTTTTTTCAATGCCCCAGGAAACATCGAGAAAAGCGAAAACGTCGAATGTTCCGGAAATTCCGCTGTACAGTCCGGAAACTCTCGGCGCGTTGGAGAACGCGGAGAAACTGATACAGGAAGCTCAGAGAAAAATTTTGGAAGCGAGCTACGACGTCGACTTGAGTCCGGATCGTTCTGAGGCGTAAAAACATTTGGCCATTATCAAAGTCTGTACTTTCTTGTAAGACTTGCATAATTAATGGTAAAAATTAAATTTCAGATCGGTGGAAAAGAATAAAAAACGAGACGAGGATTCTCTGTACATTCGTGACATCGTCGCAGCAAAGTTTCACGAAGCGAACGAGTCAGGGAGAATTTTCACGAGGCCTTCGACGAGACGTCCGAGCGTCCGAAGCTACAGACCGGAAGTGCGTAACGGAGGATTGAGAAAAATGATGGAGCGGCGAGACGGCGAGGATTCGAAACTGCGTCGAACGACGGATATGAATGTTAAATCGAAGAGTTCCGCTGACGAAATGCAGAGAGAAAAATCTTCAGAACGAAAAGTCGAGGAAATATTGTCGTCGTCTGTTGTCTATCGGGGGAAAGAAAAAAGTGTAGCTGGTAAGAAATGTGATAAATTGGGCAAAAATGAGGATGAAAACGCGAGGAAAGTTTTCAAGGTCCAGGAAGGACCTCGGGTCGATATTAGAAACGAACTGACAATGACGAGTATCGAAAAAGTCGACATCGTGCCGCACTCACTTCCGGTCGAAAGTAACGTAAAGACTTACGAGTTTCGTCACGAGGCGGCGAGCGAGCGAGGCGGTGAGCAGGTTATTCAGCAGGAATCCGGATCGGAAATGCGGGATAAATCGGGCCGCATCAAGGACAAAAGTTCCGTAGTCGAGGCAACGTCCTCGATCGTTCGGGGGTCACGCTCCGACCTCGGCGAAAGCGAATCAGGTCGATCAATCGGACCGGAAAAACGTGAAGGTCGCGAGGACGAGAGCACGTCGTGCGAGGCTAAAAGACCAGCGGAAAAATGTATAAATCGCGGAGAATCGTTCATGGATTTTTTGCGACGAGTCAACAGGAAAGCTCCCAGAGAAGAGGATTTTCACGACTTTCCCGAATCCCCGGCGGAGCCTGTCGACGCGAGAAACAATATCGACATGTTCGATCGAGCCGTCAGACAATTTTTCCACCGATTCGGTCTCGACAGGCGGCGAGCACACGATCGACCAATGGGTCTCGACGACTCCTCTCCTGACATCTCGATCAACGATCGATCTGAATTTAACAATTCTGCTGACAATAGCTATTCTGTGGATAATTTCGAGGACACTGGACGCCCCGAGGACGAGTGGAATGCCCAGGAGATCAATTTGGAAGCTCCGAATCTCCAGGACTTGGATAAAACTTTGAGAAAATTCGACAGCGACATGAGCAACGTTCTTCGTGGAACGAGAAATCTCGGCGAATTGATGTCGGAACATTCCCTCGATTTGAATCGGACCAAAAATGATCCGCTCAGCGGAGACACTTATTTCCTCGATTTTGAACGAGTCGACGCCGTCCCTGCCAAAGATTTTTCATCCAAAAGCCAAAGTATCGCGATAGATAAAAATAGTCCAATCAAGGAATCAGGAAAAAACGATTCCCTCAAAATTTTAGACGTTACTGATGATCATTCGATAGAGCGTCAAGACATATTTGCTAAGAATAATAAAAAATCGGTCGTTGATAAATCTAGTAAAAAAATTACCCAGCCAAGATTCTCAACACCGTTGAACAACGATTCGAGAAAAAACGAGCACGGTATCAATTGCATTTCGAGAGAATTGTCAAATTTCTTCAATGACATACGCCTTTTAAAAATAAATCGAGATCAACAACGATCGAGAGCCGAGGAACGTTCGAAAATCGGGAACCAAGATTTTCTTTCTCCTAAAGCGAAAAACAATTTGACGGAGAAAAAAATTGTTTTACAAGAGATCGAAGATAAGTGTAATTTCAAATCTTTGTTCAACCGAGATCGAATCGCTCGCGATAGGAAGAAAAAAGACGAGAGTCTCGAGACTGCTACCTTTCCAATTTGTTCCTCTCGAGAAAAACAAAATTCCGCAACGAGATCTCTGATTCAAGATACATCATTGAAAGATGAAATGTTAGCAAAAAGGAATTCGATTCGATCGGACTCGGGTTCAAAAAAACATTCAAAAACATCGCAGACTCGGTCGACGCAGGGTAAAAAAGTGGAATCGTTTGGGAGCAGGTCTGAAAATGGAAAAGAATGTGTCATCGCCCGAGAGCCTTCGGACAAGGAAAACAATAGCGAGAAAATACTAGTTTCCGTACATTCGGAGATTATTTTGGAAACGAAGATTCCGGCGATCGAGGAATCAATGAAAAACGATTCACCGAACAAGAATGAAGCGAAGAGTCGTTTGAGTGGAAAGGATGAGAGAGAAAATGATGCTTTGATTGACGAAGAACAAGTTAACGATAAATATTTGGCTGCCAGCTCTTCAGAATCTTCTACGAAAGATCGAACATCTTACGACGTATCTACTGCGTATTCCGAGGATTTTGAAGAACCGACAGCGAATGCAGAGAAATCCAAAGTACAAGAAAAAATTGATCCACCGAATAATTTACCTGTGGAAACAACCTGTGATAAGGACGAACATTCGAAAAAACAAGAAAAATCCGATTCATTAAAAAATGTACTCGTAGAAGTTGCCTCTGATAAGAATGAAGTCTCGAAAAAGATTGAAACAAGCACCGATAAAAGTGAGGCAAAAATCTCCTCACATTCTGTGGAAAATCATACAGATAAATCCAAAAAAGAAACAGATTATTTGGAGAAATCCATTTCTACGACCACTTCCAAACCGAATAAAAGCACTGAAAGTATAAAAGAGGATAAAACTCGCAGTTCAATAAAGTCAGTTTGTGAACCCCCAGTTCCAGTAGAAAAAAAATTAGAAGAAATTGTACAAAGTCAAGTTGAGATCGTCGAAAAATTAAGCAAGGATAAAGAAAGTCCCGAGTATTCGGTCAAATCAGCAAAAACATCGTCGACGAGGCAAGTCACTCGCTAATTATAATTATAACGTTAATTAACATTCTCACGATTTAAATAATCTCGTTAATGAACGAAATTTTTTTGTTCCAGCTCCGAGACAGACGAACCAGAACAGAGTAAGGCAAAAGTAAGATCACCCATTTTTTAATAATTGACATTTTTTTCTATTATTTATTTCTCAAACTATAAATATTTCTTTTTCCAGGTTGATTATTGTGCAGATAATTACTCCGAGGGTGAATTGTACTTGCCAAGTTCGTGTTCTTACTCTCTGGGTGAAGTTAGGATTTCTGAATTGGGCACATGCGTAACGTCAGGTCCTGGCCTTGTTGAATCATCATTGACAAGGACCGAAGGGCTGAGAATTTACTATAGCAAAAGCCTGATAAGCGCAGACTCCTCCGACAATACGATAAACATAATCCAGGTAAGATCTCTTATCAGACATCCAATAAACGAGATTCATTCGGGCAGATAATTTATTTTCATTTCGTATTACAGTCGCCTGTCCCGAGTTTGGGCCAAGTCCAAGAAACTGACGTTGAATCGATTAATAGTAAACATTCTTTGTCTTGAATCAAAAAAATTTTTGACAGTACAACAATGACTTAGCTAAATTATAAATTGAATTTATTGTAAAAATTTATTGAAATTTCCTAGATTGATCGATTGTAAAAGACGTGCTCTAAATAAATATTTTGTCAATAAAAAAATTTTTTTATTAAGTACTCGAATAACATTTCATTTTCTTCGTCAACGTTTTATTTATTTATGCGTCGATAACATTTACGAGAAAGTGATTAAGTTGAGATTTTTTTTATCGACCGTCGAATACACTGACGATAAACATCGGATGATAATACAGAAAAGTTCTTTACCATGCGAGAGAAATTCAAACGAAAACGTGAGAAAACGCGTTTCCGTTATTTTTACCTCGCGAGAAAGTCAGTTCGATTCGGTCAGTTGGAATTTTCACATATTTTTTACCTGACGCGAATAATTCAGTAATTTTTCATTAGCTAACTGAATTTTTGCGCGCAAACAAAACTCCGCGAGAGCGCCTTCGTAACCGACCAATGAAATTGAAGCAACGGTTTTTCGACATTACCGAATGACCGTTCGCGGCGCGCGCGACGAGTTCGTTTCGAGTCGTTATTTTTCAGAGTCAAACGCGACGCGGTTACAAAAGCTCAAAGTAATAAAACAAAGCTCAACGTGTGTGAACGATTTTCGTGCGGATTCTTCCCTGGACAGAGCTCGAAGGACAGGATCTTCGCTGACCTGGCAATTTTAACGTAAGTCCGCTTTATTTTCGTAAAAAAAATCATCGCTGAATAATCCGGCTGGTGGTTGTTGTTGGGGCGTCAGGTTATAACGAGTACACCGTGGTTTCGGAGTAACCGCAATCACCTGAGGCTATTTTAAAGACACTTCCACTTTAATTATACCAAAAGCGTATTTCCCCCTCCGCCATTGAATTTTCTCGCAATCTTTATCCCCGCCGCTCTCGCCCGAGATCCTCCGCGGCCATGTTTTACATTATTATGATATTACGAGACGCCTACGACAAATTTTCATAACTTTGGAGTAAAGTTTCAATAGCCCCTGCTCTTACATTCCGCCATCCAACGATCCCGAAAAAAAAATCTACAAATCGTTTCCGTGCTAAACCTTGTTTTTCTCACGAAAAAAAAAAACGGGAAAAACCCGGTAAGACAAAATTTCGCGACGTGCAACGACATTTTTTTTCCTCGTTGCTCCGATTACGCGGATGAGGTATGGAGCGTGAAGACTCTCGCATGGAAATCTAGAGGGGAGCGCGGTCGTCTCGGAAGCGCCGCGACGAAAAAAAATTCAGCTCCGTAATCAGTAATCAAATTTATTAGTTTCTATTGTCTTGAGTAGAAGAGAGCCGGGCGGGAGAGAGACGGAGCGGGAGTTACCGAGAGAGCTCGGGACGCCTGGAAATTCTTTTCCGATTTTATGGCGTGGAAAGACGATATAATAAGGAGATCGGGGCAGGGGGAGGTTAGGAAGGAGCGTGCGTGCGCCCGAGAGAGACGCTCGAGAGCTAAGAGGGCCCCCTTACAAGACGAGCGAGAGCAACTCTGCGAATAACGAGCGAATAAGAACGGTTATACCTTCGCTCGCTCGCTCGCTCGCCGGCAGGGGGCGCTCCGGGGGATTCCAAGTATTCTCGCTGCACGTTTTCGGCGCTCGCTGCCTCGCGCGTGTCCGTGCGTGCGAGAGAGACCGCGCGACCAAGATTTACTACTGGACTCGCTAGTGGCCGCTAACTTTTCAGAAGGGAAGGAAGCTCCGAGCTCTCTTCGCGTTCCCGGTAAAAAGGAGAAAAAAAAACATTCTCGTTTAATTTTATCAAAGAATTTCGTACTATTTCCCTATCGTTTTTATTGTTCTTTTTGTCGCACTGTATCTCTTTTTTTATCAGTTGATAAATTACGTATTAACGTCCTAATTATTCAATAGTTAAGCATCTATGAGTACATTTTTTGATAACGAATATTTAAGTAAAAATATTAAATATGAAAAATACTTTTTTTTTATCGATTCAAGTTTTTTTTTTGGCAAATATGTCAATTTTCGTTAAAAGTTCAGCGTATATGATTTAATTCTTATGCAGAATAAATTTATTTCAACAAAGTCTATTTGTAGATGAAAAATATTTAAATATTGAAATTTTTTATCACTCAAGTATTTTTTTGACAAAGTTAAAAGTTTCACGTATTTAATTTAATTTATATGCAAAAGCAAATTTATTTTAAAAAATTGATTGGCACACGTTTAATGTTTACAAAATTTACTTTTTTTTGGTATAAAAAGAGAGATTATTCGTTTTCGAGCGTCAGTATATGGATTTTCGTCAAATATTACATTTCATTGAAAGTTTCACGTATTTAATTTAATTATTATGCAAAAGCAAATTTATATAAAAAAATTCATTGGGAAACGTTTAATACTTATAAAAGTTAGCTTTTTTGGCATAAAAAGAGAGATACTTGGTTTTCTAGCGTTAGTACATGGTTTTTCGTCCAATGGCTAGTTTCTATACTGCACAGAAAATAAAAAAAAATCATTTCGATTCGGAGAGGTCGTACTTGACGATGCTTATTCGCATTGAAAAATTGATCGCGTCCTTTTTGCAGCATCTGGTGCGCGTCGCACGAGCGGCAAACGTGTATACATTAAAATATAGTGTAAATGATTTAGTAGGCATAGGTTGGGCGAGGATGGCGGGACATTGGCGCTAAAATCGATTTCGGGTTATAGAGGTGACAAGAAATCTGTTGACTCAGGAATATATCGAGGGGACAGGGGACCGGGCAATAAAAATAAATATCGGCACGCACACGTCCGGGGAGAGAAAAGCTCCGCCGCGTGTACTTATAAATGTGAAAAAGTTGCGATACCGCCGTCGGTGATGCTAAAAATGGCGAATGGCAAGAGAGGAAAGTAAGGAGAGACAGACCGGGCGCCAGTGGGAGAATAAGGGAGACGGGGGATACGAGTTATGCCGGCTGCACGCCCGCGGGGGATGAACTACGAGGGCCTCCAACCCCTTCCCTCCTCCGAATCTCTCCATGTTTTTTTCTTCCTCCCATAACGCGATATTTATAAAAATGACATATTTCCGAACGCCAAGTATTTTCCTTTTTTTTTATCTCCATCACTAAATTTCCGCCATACCGGCTCGTAAAAATCAGGAAATTTGAAGGTTCCTTTCAACATTTTTCATCCCTCCTATTTTTTTTTATTTTTACTCATTTTTCATATTTTTGTTTAATTTTTATTTACTCGTTAATATTACTTATTGCAATTCTTTATTTTCAAATGGGGAAATAGCTATGCGACGAAGGATTTTTTTTAAAATGTAATTTTAAGGGTGTCGAGTCGATAGAGCAAAAAACAAAAGTTTAACAATAACGTTTTACGAAGTCGTTTCAGAGTAAAATGTTGTCAAGAAAAGTTGCTGCAAATCAACCGAAGAAAAACATATTTTAAATCCAAGGTTATCCAATGACAGGTCAACTCTATTATGTGATTTCACAAAAAAATGGTGAAATTTTTTTGAAAAATTACATGAAGCTTCTTTAACGCCATACAAAGAATCTTTGTGCAAAATTTCATTTTAATTATAAGAAGCTCGTTATACTGAGATATTTATTATACAAAATTGCAACTTCAAACACACGTGCTCTTACGGGAAAGTACAAAAAATAGCCATTATTATTATCAACCTTTTAGAGAAGTTACTTATAAATATTATGTAAAATTTGCAAAAATTTTCCATCATTTTTGATTTTGAACACAATAACATATCCTGAATCGAAAAAAATAGCAGTTAATCCGCAGTAAGATTTTATTTGGGAGCCGAGATTATCGGAAGCATTGTTCGAATGTTGAACAGGGAACAAAAAAATGAGCAAAGGTATATAGTTTAGAAGCGTGACTTCGGAATTTCGTTGTTCAAGATGTCGCGCGTGCCATTACAGCCCCGCTGGGCTCGTCATGCGATTTTTCCGTCTCCCTACTTCTTCGCCTTTGCCGGGCAATCTTCGTCCCTGCGTTATTCGATTCAGAACTCGCGATCGGCGGGGCATCATCGGCGGAATACCAAAACGCGATATACAACAGAGAGAGAGAATGGAATACGTAATGCCACTTTTTGCCTGGCAGTCGAAAAGCGTGTGTCGCACACGCGAGAATTTTCGTATTTTCGTGCGCGTGTGAATAAAGCACACGGGGAACGCGCCGTAAAGTAAGGTGGAAAAGTGTCGCAGTAAAATCGACAAACTTTTTCCTTGGGCTTTTCCTCCGCGGAGCTGGAGGGGGAACAGATGATATACGAACTATCCGAGAATTGTTCCTTTTCTTTTTTTTCTTCTTTCTCGTCGCTTCCCATCCGCCATCTTTTTCGGCTTTCGCCCGCGTTCGCGTAACTTTGGCGCAAGAACGAAAATACATAGAGTGTATACGATTGCTCGGTCTCTCTCTTTCTTCGTTTCTTTCTTTCCCTTCGCGCGGTTCGCCCGGAGATCGCGCGAGAGAGAAAGAAATGGTTACGTGCAAGGGTGTATTTTTCGTACGGGGATTGAAGTATGGTATATGCCTTTTGGACTGTCTTCCCCCCCGCGGCCGCTCTCTTTTCTCTGTCTTTCGCTCCAAGTACCCCGGAAACACTCCCTTACCGACTACATCCGGGGATCCATTACCGAGTTCCGCTGTCCAACCATCCATAGCACCAAACCAAAGATTTGTGTGTGTATCTCACTTTTGCCCGGATCTCTTTTACCCTCCTCGGATAAAAAAAAAATTGTTAAAATAAGTGAATCGCCGCTCGGCCATTATTCTCTCATACTCTCACGATAAATTTTTCGCTCATTTCATTTTCTCAATTATAAATCAAACGACGGCGCTATCCATGCAGAGTTTGTACGTTATGTATCAATTTTTGGCAAAATATAAAAAATGAAATGAGAAAATTAAAATAAAAAAATTAAGTAGTTGTTCCCGTAGTATCATATTTATACGTGTAATTTTGTCAATAATTTCGATAAAAACTTCCTTTGGAGTGTCACATACTTATATTATAAAATATTTAATTTTATGAAATGTCATCGTTCGGAAGTCAAAACAATATTAAAAAATCAGAATTTTCGGTACTTTCTTAATAAAAGCGCACGCGTTAAATATTGTGATTTATAATAATAAATATTTCAAGTACTATATACGGTAAAAGCTTCCTAAAATATTTTTCCTAAAAATTTTTTTAAATCCAACGTAAATATATTTTCGAAATTTCGAAACTCACAAACCGCTTTATATCTTTAAGCAACACATAGCAATTTTAAAAATTATTCTTTGAAATAATAAATTTGCGTTTATTTCATTTTTGTAAACGATAAAATCGATGCAGAATGTTTATTTTTAAATTTATAAAAAATAGAAACAATTCATCTCTCTTTCCCTTATGTTTTTCTACGTCTGACAAATACTTGGCAGGTTACGAGAAATATAATGACGATAATTGTTATGTAATTAAATAATAGTACAGCGAGGTAATTAACGTTCAAGTTTTCTTGGGAATTCGGCAGAAATATTTTTCACGTCTCTGGCATCGGGATTATTTAATTCAGAGCGAAAAATCTCCGCGAGCGGATTCCCATACTCTCGCACCTATTTGGGAATTCGAAACTTTATTAGGAATGAGGGAAGAACGGGGGAGGGATATCATAACGCTCGATATTTTTCGCCGACAGGCCGGAAAGAACGTGATTCTATTTTCAAGTTTCAAAGCTTTTGAAGATTCAGCGGCGTGGGGGCAGTACTGCCGGAATTCGCGAGGGTTCCTGACGAACCCTTGATTTCTCTTGCTTCTCATTTAGCGTGACGTACAAATGAGGGAGAGAGAGAGAGAACGGGAAAAAAAATGAAAAGAGAGAAAAGAACGGGAGTCGCGGTGAAACGAGGGCGCGATGGAGAGAAAGAGAGAGAAATGAAAAAGGAATAAGTATAACTCTCGTGTTTCATTTCGAAGAAGAATGAATAAAGACGCGAAAGAATCTTAAAACGTCAGTATTGTCTCGCTCATCACTCGGCTTCCTGCACACAGCCGAAAAATTGTTCAACCGCTTCGTGGCTCCCCTTCGTCCTTCTTTCTCTTTCGTCCGTGTTCTTTCAGCCTATATCTCTCTTATCCCGCATAGCCATAATTCGATTTCACGCCCAAGAAAGTGTATTCCTCTCGTACAGTCGCGACACCGACAGCTGTTGAATATGAAGATTTTTTTTCATCTTTCTCCGTCTCTCTTCTAGCTTTTATCCCTCTCATATCCTCCTATACAATGCAAAAATTCACTTCCTCCCCGAGCGTATGCTCGGGATCGTCTTAATTTCTTCAAGATCGAGAATATATGTGTCTCGAGAGAAAAATATTAATTTTTTGGCTTTTATACACAGCGAGAGCTTTCTGTCCTCGCTGACGACGCGAGTGTCTTTGCGCATTCGCTGAATTTGAACGTGAACGATGAGATGAGAAAAGGACCTGAGAAGCAGAAAATTATTATTGTCATCGTGGCAGGGGGTGGGAATTGATGAAAGGGTTGTGGTACTTTTCAGGCCGGAGGATTGAGAAGAGGGCGGAAAGTGGGTGGCCGTCCTCGGCTCTGTTTCTCCTTCTGCACGAGGAGGAGAGTGCAAGCCTCGCTGGCATCGAGTCCGCGACTTTTCCAGAAGCGTATAATTAATTTCCCGTGTCACTCTTTCTCTCTCTCTCTCTCTCTCCTGCCTCGATTCCTCGTCACCCTCTCCTTGGATCCTTCGACCGAATCCTCGATCGCTTTCTCTCTCCTTTTCGCCCTTTTCTCTTTCACCCCTTTTCATTCCCAACCCTTCCTCTCCCTCGCTCTGTCCAGAATCCTTCCAACCCCGGCGACAATATTGCTGGCCATTTCGTTCGACAGTGCCGGGCGCCTCCTCGATCGTTTCGCGATCTCCTCCTCCTCCTTTTGTCTCCCCGCTCGCTTTCTCACTCTCTCAGGCATCCCTGATCTCAGCAACCCCCGTTCCCTTTACCGGGAAAGCCCTGACTTTTCGAACAAGCACCAATCCCTCCCACACGCTCACATTCGTCGTTCTTCATCCCTCTCGCGTCGCATACTGAAGCGTCAATACCAGCTCCTGCTGAAATTAAACATAACAGTTCAAAATTTCGGTACAAAGTTATTTTTTATCAAAAAGCCTTTATTGAATAAATAAATAGCGCTTTGTGAATTTTTTATAAACAAAATTGTTGATTTCAGGGAATGCTTGAAGATATTGCTAAAAATGATTTTTTAAAAATCTCTCCAAAATTTATTCAAATACATTTTACATTTTCAAAAATATATGCTCTATATATGTATCTCACAATTTTGTATATTAGTTTTTTTTATCAAAATTGTTTCTATTCATTATTCTCGATTTTAAACTCTCCAGTACTTTATAATACTATTTTTTAATTTATATGAATGAGTATTTCGCTGCAATAATGAGATTCAATAAAACATTATTAAAAATAAAAAAACGTGTGGTAATTTTGTTAGGTATTAGGTCGAGATTGATGAAATTTTTATGTTTTTAAATGTCAATGATGGCCATTGATATATAAAAATCTTTCAGACTTTGAAATAAAAAAATGTACCATGAAAATATTACCTTACAAACAAGAAAATCGAGAAAAACGGTTTTCGGGCAATTTAAGAAAATTTATACGGAGTGGTCGACAGCGTTGAAGTTTCGGCGCTCGGTCTCGTACATCGTGCAGGCGAGGAGTAGGGAAAGGGATGAGAAAGAGAGTGAGGATATTCGGTATAAGGGATACGCAAACGTATAGACCACGAAACGGTTAATTGGATAAATGTCCGATGAACGGAGAGCACACGACGGACCACCATTCTCCCCCTTTTTCTAATACACTTTCCTCCCTCGGTCCTCATATGTCTGGGAAAACCCTCTTTGCTGCCGACTCTCCCTGGAATAGTTCGCTCTTTTTCCTCCCTCTGTTTAACTTGTTTCCACGTCCCTCCTTGCATGCCTCTCCGCGGATACTTTTTTAAAATAAGGATGTAAAACGTGAAAAACAATCGCGATCGAATTTATTTCTTTCCTAATTTTTCGTGCATTTTTCATTTCCTTCCATTTGCGCCACTTTTTTTTCTGCATCTCGCTCGGCCCGTCGAGAATCGCAACGTTTTGGAAAGCTCGATAACGAGGTTTGGATTAGCCAGAATCGAGGACAGCCATCGGCGACTAATTCATTGCGCCAATTATTGATTTATCCAGCGACGTCTCTCGTTATTTATCTAAACCAATTTCGCTTAACATCTTCCAACAAATCGAGACACACTCAATTTCGATATAAAACTATGAATTCTTAATGTATCATCGTTTATTTAAAGAAAAAAAGTGTAGATATTACCTCCGCGCGGAGACTCGCGCCTGACCGAAAAGTAGAGTTTCTACTAGGACGAAACCGAAGGGCGGGGTGCAACCGGAGTGATTTTTCGTATGCGACTGAATGGGTGTTTGTACAGTAAGCAATTACGATGAATTAAGGTTTCGGGGAGCGTTTGGAGAGGAAAAGAGAGGGACCTTACCACAGCGAGGTCTCGAGGGTCGGGGGAGGGAGGAAGTCAAGTGCTTTTCTCGCTGGCAGAGGCTTTCAGACGTAGATTAGGATCGTTTAATGCTCGCATGTTAGCGACACTCGAGGCCCTCGCGTTTACGAAGTACAGTACGGAATTGCCGTTCGCCTCGTCTATTTTCTCTGTCTTATACATATGAGCCTCCCGGCGATTCCCGCTTTCTCTCTCCCCCCTCGGCAAATAAGGCGTCTACTAGGATTCTAATTGCCAGTCATAAATCAGCGACAACACCTGCATCCTCGCCTCTCTGTTTATCCCCACTATCACCTTCGATTTTCCATTCATCCCCGCGCTCTCTCGTCACACACGCGCGAGCATAAGCAATAAATTTTGGGAGAGAATTTTGTTTATTATTCCTTTGGCATTGACCCTCGCACGGCGACTCTCCTGAATTTTTCATGACGCGGCGATGATAAAACAAAAAAGAAGAAAAAAACGAAACTATATATTTTTTTCTTCCTTCTCATCAGTCCTCGCGTAGTAAAAACAAAATTATTTCGAGACAATGACAGAGTTTTATGATTTCGCGGGTTATGAAGTTTTTCGTCTCGATCGTTTTTTTATTCCTCTCGCGGTCGCTCTCTCTCTCGTCTCCTCGAAGATGGATCAGCGTCAAACGCGACCAAGAGCTATTTCTTCTCGCACCTTTCCCCCCACTCGGTACATCCACTCGAGATATAAAAGCAAATAATCGTATACAAACGGTTTTACGAATGAGTCCTCTCGTCGAGGGAGTTTATGAAGGGAACTCGGGGGTGGATAAAAAGCGTAAGCGCCGTTCGGGAAGAAGAGAAACCGAGAAAAAAAAAGCGCGCGCGGAGACGAAGAATGAGAAAGGTGGATAAATATAATGTACCCCTCTATATGTACACGTATATATATTATTTTCGAGCGAGAAAAGGAGGAAAAGGTGGGACGAGAGGAAAAGCCGCCTTCGGGCCAATAATACACCGACAACCTTTATTTTATTTAAGCGCCCTCTCTCCCTCCATCCCGCTTTTTCATTACGTTCATTTTCAACACGCCCGCTCTCCTCTCCACCCTCCCCGGGCTTGCTCTCTTTTATATTCCAAGAGTTACAAGATCCGAGAGGCAACAGCTCCGCGAGCGCTCGCTCTTCGTATATTTGTAGATATCTTCGGATATATAACTTACCGCCCCTATTACTCAAATGCGTTATTTACTATTCTTTTTTTTTTCCTTTCCTGGGAGGTTGCACCCTCGGATAGAGAGACCCTCTTCCTCATTAGAATATTTTCTCGCTCTCAAAGAGAATCGATATAAATTCTTGCCTGTTGTGTAAAAGAGGGGGCGGCGGCGGCGGAGAACGCCGAGGAAAAACTTAGGAATGGCAAGGGGTAAGGCGCGCCCGGGATCTCTCCTCTGTTTCTCCATTTTTTTTTCTCCATTCAACTTGCCAAAAGTCGGGAGAAGAGGAAAATTTACGTCAGGCACGCTCGATTGCTCTCGAGTTTACGAATATCGGGAGAGAACAAAAATGCGCGTACTTTGACAGCGGGATTTTTCAATACGACTCGGCTCCGTGTCGTAGGCGGAAAATAAAAACTTTTTGGCTCGGGGGAAGTGAGGATTTTCCTGCTTAAATCCCCGTGGCCAATCGGAAACTGAGCTTTTCCTGCTCGCGAAAAATATCGATTCTTGGCATCAGGGAAAAACGCAGGATGAAAGGATTTGAGAAATTTTATCCTCGAGTCGTTTTTTACTTTTTTGATTTTAGAAGTAAAATAACTTGAAAAAATGTTGTTACGCATATTCTTATATGATTGTTAAGTTTTGTTTGAGGCTTGTTTTTGAGCTATTAAATACAAGGCTGATGGGATTACGACTGGAATAATCGCGATGAACATTATGCTCGCTGTGTTTTCTCGCATTGAAAACGCCGAGTCCCGGGGCTATCACTTTGTGAGAATCCACGAAAATCGCCGAACGCAAATCCTCTGGCTCGCAGACGTCTGCAGTATTACAAACTCGGTGTTGCAGAAATATTTCGAGGTCTTTTCCATCGAGCTTTTCAGAGTCGAGAAAGAAAAAGCCCGCGGCCGGAGCTTGACCCCTGGTCCAAAAGCTGTGTACCGTTCTCTCCTAATTTATTATGTCAAAAAAGATTTTCCTCAAAAAGCAAATTAAATGAAGATTAACGGCTGTTATGCAATTCTTTTCTACATAAACATGTTTGTTATTCGATAAAAAAATGTTAATGTATATTTTCAACTTGGCCGATTTTGACACGATATTAACCCTTGGTTCGACCTGACCAAGTGACGTTTATTTTTGTTGAAGTCTTTTTCGCTCCGATCCACTCGAAATTCATCCGGATTGCTCCCCCTCGAAGAAATTACGGATTCTTCTAATAATAAAATAATTATGTGGAAAATGACGGAGCGTGGAAGCGAGCGCGAGGAAATTGAAGGAAAATGTTATCCGGGCTCGAATTTAGAATAAGGCGAGGAGAGAAAATTGATGGAGGAAAAGAAGGGGAAAGGGTTTTCACGTGAATAAAGGCATTTCGGGACGTCAGTTTCGGAAGTCGCGAACCAAATGTCGCTCACTTCCGTACATCCCGAATCTCCTCCTCTATATTGGCTTCTCCCGGTAATTAAGTCGAATTACATGTAACAGCTGAGCATTAACTCGCAATGCCGAACCTTCATTTACTCGCTCGTTTGCTGCGCCAACATTGTACACCAAATCTTCAACGATCCTTTGTATCCTCGCGCGACCCTCGGCCATCCGATCTTCCTCATTATTGAGAATAATTTACCCTCCCCGAAAATCATTTCCCAAAAAAATTAACGCAATCATAAATTTCGAGAAATGCATGGCCATACGAACTTTTCATTTTTTTAAAAAGAAATAAGATGCAACATTTTGATAAAACACTTTGAGAAACTTTGATGATTACAATAATAATTTACGCCTTAAAAATATACACATAATAATATATATCTCAAAATTTTTACGATTCGAAGAATTGTATCAGATGCAAATCTTTTATATATTATTTTTATGTGTATTAAATTTAAATCAAAGTTTCCTACACTTGTGAATAGATTGTATATATTCAATTTAATACATTTTATTATTTCATATCTATAATTTGTCTATTTTGATGATTGACCAAATAATTATGCAAAAAGTATTTCTCTCTCTTATTTTTTTGAAAAAATAAATTGCAAAGAAGAATTTATTGTTTTTCTGTCGAGGAATAGGTGAGAAAATTTATTCGAGTTTATAGGTGATCGGCGAAGCTCTGATGCTTCGATTGCTGCGTTATCTTTGTCGCCGGGAGAAAATTATCGGCAGCGTGAAAGCTCCGGCGGCGAGTCTCTCGTCGACGACGAACAATCCACACGTTTCTTATCTACCCTGTGGCTTTGTCGGCCGCGTTAAGCTCCGGTTGGAGAGTAACTACCGAAGATATCGACTCTGCATATGTATAAAGTCGACTGGCTCGGTGGTTTTACCTCCCCGCGATACTGGATAGAGATGAGAAAATAGGGATGAAAAAGAGCGAGAGAAAATTTTTCTTTCGATCCCGGCGTTCATCCCCCGAAGACGCGAGCCTCCCTCGAAATAAAAACAGAACGAGAATAAAGAGAAAAAAAAATGAGCACGATAAAGAAAGGAAGAAAAAACACTCGAAGTGGTTTTGTGTCTGAAACAGCTGGTGAATTCTGACTCTCTTCATCTTTTATCCGGCGATGTATGCGTTTGTCAATATATTTTGCGGTGCTTTTTTTCTTTTTGCACTTTTCCCTGTCTCGATGTGAAAAAAAGGGCAGGCTGCAGAGTCCGCGCGCGTCTGCTTCGGATTTTTTCGTAAAGTGGGCGATATGAGCGCGCGATATACTCGTCGGCAGGGAAAGAGAGAAAAATAAAGCGTTAAAATAGTGAAGACTCTTCGCGAAGAGCACATCATCCGCCGGAGTCAAGTCTGAATCTCGGATAAAAGCTTTTCCTGCTCTCGTTGCCACATATTATATTGTATACAATAAGCCCGCCGTTTTTTGCTTCATCGCATCTCTGATGTTATTCATCCTCCGTATATATTATGTAATGCTTCACCTCGCGGGTTTCGTTCGTTTAGCGTTTACGCCCATGTCCCTCAGCGTGGAAAAAAATACGAGCGAGCTCTCATTTTATTTTCCTTCATCCTCTAAAATTATTCATTTCACTTCCATGTACACGTTGGAAGAACAAACACACTGCTTGCACTCGTGTAATTATTATTTCGCTTATCAGTGTTGATGAAAAAAATGTAGTTTCCATATTAATGAAAAATCAGGGAAAATATAGTGGAAATCATGTTATGAAAATTTAAAAACGGTATACGGGGGAACGTTTTACCGGACTGGAAATGGCAGGATAATGAGATATCTCTGGAGAAAAATAGATGAGGCGGAGGAGAGAATTTCTCGGAGAAGCGTGAAATACTCGTTAACGGTCATAACGGCAGTAAATAAATTATCGATGTCCGAGAGTCCATGGGGTGGAAACGCAGGAGAGAAAGAGAGAGAGAGAGAGGTAGAAGGTTCTTGGTCGAAACGTTTAAGGGCTGGTCCCGAAGGGTAAATCACTTTCTCCGTCCTTCACGAGCTTTCTCGCTCTCTCTCTCTCTCTCTCCTTTGATGATCGCATCGCGTCCCTGCTTCTCTCGGGCCTCTCGCTCGCTCGCTCGCCTTTCTTCCTCCTACCCCGCCGACCACGTGTGAGCCCCGCCGGATCCGGTGGACCACGTGCTCCTATCTCTGTTGCGCGAGGGTGAAATTTCCGTGATCGGTAAACAAGCCGAGCGGCTCGTTAAAGCGACGCTTAAACCGATGATCGTAATTCGATCTCAATCCCCCCCGGGGCATCCGATGACGGCCCGATTATCAAACTTATTGTTTACGGCAACCTTTTCCCCCATCCTAGCTTCTCCTCTTCTTCCCGTAAATCGGTCAATTTCATCGAAGCTTTAAATGTAATTCGTTTAAAATCCATCTTTCTTACTTTTTTTTTCTCCAATTCGTTCCCCAGACGATTTATACATCTGAAGTAAAAAATTCTGACGTTAAATTTTTTAGGCGCCTTGCAATGTATCGAATTTTACAACATTTTGATACTGACTAAACTTAAAAAAATGACTAAAATATCATTATAATGACTACAATATTTGGGAATAAAATAATTTTAACATGATTTTATCAAAATAATATATTTTTTGTGACAAACCAGTTGAAAAAATAACAATTTTTTAACGATTAAACAAAAGTTTCATTTTTAAATCGTGTTATGGGGTGTTACAAAGACTATATATACACATTTTTATTTTTATTTTTGCACAACCTTCGGTCTCGTTCAGACTTTGAATTTTTTTATTTTCAAAAAACATTCTCATAGATATATTGTCCTTTCCGTTTCGTTGCTTAAATTTAAAATTCTATCGAGTTTCTCCGGAGTAAAGAAATTTTCGGTAACATTGCGATGAGTGACGTGTTCCTGTGCCATTTTACGTTTTCGTTAGATATGGATGCTCCGAGAAGAGAGCATTTGCATGTGGCGATCGACGAGGCGGAAAGCGTAGTTTGTGCCTTCCGGGAATTTCTACGTTTCGTACCATTTCTCCATTCCCAACGTTTCTCTCTCTCTCTCTCTCTCTCATGCTCTCGCCCTTTATTTTGTCTCTCTTTCTCTCTATTTAGCCTTGCACAACCAAATAAGAGCAATATCGTGCCATCTCTCTTTCTCTCTTTCCCTCCTCATCTCGAATTTTCTCTTTCCTCCCACAAGATTTTCCGAGATTCCACGTAGATTTAAAATCCCCTCGCCCTCTTTCCCTCGATTGTTTTTCTTTTCCCTGAAATTCCCATTTTCGCAATTCTCCTTGCGAATCATGGTTATTATTATTTCCAAAATAAACTTTATTTTTCAATAAATTTCGAACGAGCGTTAAATGAATTCTAACGAAATTCGAACAAACTCCAGTATAATTATTTACCTGCAAATAACTCATTCTTGTCAGGTAAATAAAACTAAATCAATCATGACTAAATGTTTATTCAAGCAAATTAAAAAGAGAGAGAGAGAAATACTTTCGCAGTTGAATAAAAAACATCGCAGAGCTGTGGCGTTTTTACCGCTTGGAATAAAAATTTGAAAAAAATGAAAAAATAGCAAATACCTGCACGAGGTGTGAATTTATTACCAGTTACGAGTTCCTTTGCTCCTTTTTTTCCAGAGTCTGATACATTTCTCTGGCTCTCTTGCCTCTTTTCTCTCCGGCTGTTGGCTTTTGTGCCTCGGGATCGGCCTCGCAGCTTGCGCGCTCCCGAGAGTGGAAAAACGTCGGGGCGAGAAAGCTCTCGCGCTTTTCGCTACGCGCGCGCCTTTCTTTCGATCTTTTATACATGTAGATATCGCGTGCCGCGAGGATTAGCATAGCTTTTCCCCTCTCATTAAAATACAAACATGCCATGGCGCGCCCTCTCGGTGCGACGAGAGAAAAAAAAAGAAATACGCATAAAGACGCGGCGAGAATAGAATAAGGGAAAGAGGGGTAAATAAATTGATTTATTGTTTATTCATGTCCTGAAATAATTACATAGCAATTACAGAAAAAGTATCAATTACAATGCGAAGTACAAGAAAAAGAAATCGATATCTAGAATAAAGTGAAAAAATAACATTATAATTGGATTAAAATATGTTCAGGCATTCTTTTAAATTCACTGCAAAAAATGCGCATTAAAAAATTTAATAAATTTTGAGAGTACAAATTACATATTTTATAATAAAAAAATTAATACACATTTTTTAGAATTTTATTTAACTGTGTGACAATTGAATAATTGAATAGAGAAATAGAAAATTAT
Source organism: Cremastinae sp. A BG-2022a (assembly GCA_030522545.1). Classification (NCBI taxonomy): domain Eukaryota; kingdom Metazoa; phylum Arthropoda; class Insecta; order Hymenoptera; family Ichneumonidae; species Cremastinae sp. A BG-2022a. Next base: position 55,459 of record JAPYYW010000189.1, on the reverse strand, counting down.
GTCAATTGATTTGATACATACGTAATCTACTAAAAATAGCTTAACTTTAAGAATATTTCATGAAAGCACGAAGTGGTTAATTTTTATGAAATTTCTAATATAGGTTAACTATCAAATTTATCTGTTAAAATAAAATGTTCATTGGTAAATGTTGCTCTGGTGCCAAAATCATCTTGACACGAAGAAAAATAAAAATGAAAATTAAAATAAAATAAAAACAAAAATGTTGATGCAAGTGAAAACTAAAGTTAAGGTCAGACGAAAAAGTTTCGGATCAAAATGAAAATGAATGAGGATGGAGAGAGGAAAGCTGCGATTTAGCGAAGTGAAGCAACATGATGGCTATCCTTGCCTCGAGATTTTCGTGAGTAAAAAACGAGACAAGAGAGCGCCCGAAGCTTGCTCATACCCCAAAAGTCGACCCCATCGACTCTCGACCGCGTCCACCGTCAGTTTCGACCGAACAACTTTTAATCTATATTCGTTAAGTCGCCCTAAGTTACTTTGCCGCCCCGTAGCGTCTGCGTTAATTTTATAATATTCGAAGCCCCTGGCGACCGCTATTTTCCCGGACCTTGAGCTACAGAAATAATAATAAACGCGCGTTGCTGGTATATATACATATATATATATTTTACGCGCCTTTTAATGTTTCATATAAAATCATCCCTTTTCCGGAATCAAGCTGCTGTTCATCCCTTTTTCAATATCCTAAAACCGCCTCGAGGATGTTACAGTTTATTTTTTTCAGACGAAAAAACAAGACGCGATTAAGTTTTTATTGTTTCGGAACGGATTTAAACCTCTTTTGTTTCTTGTTGCAGAAATAAATTAAATTTTTTTTATATAGTTCTCACGAAAGATCGCAGAAATGTGTATAGCTTGGATCGATGAGATTTAACGAGCGTGCCGGGGACGAGGTGAACATTTTTCGAGACTCGTGAGGGTGAATGAACGCTCGCAGGGCTCTTTTCTCCCCCAGCATTACTTCTCTCGTTGTTTTCGCTCGATTCGCCGGTGTATTGTGCGCGCGTACACCGTACACAGTCTCGCCCTTTTTGCCAGCGAGGCGAATATTATCCTCCAGGCAACCCCCTTGTCACACCTGACCCACTGCCATTATTTCGACCATGGCGATCAGACACAGGCTCATAGAGTCTACCACAGAGTACCCACCATTTATTGCAATATTTTTTCCACTTAACTTTTGATTTTTTACCAAAAATGCATTAAAGGATACGAATATATTAACGAAAAAACTTTGATGCGCGAAAAATGACAAAGTGTTTACCTCTGTTTTCCAAAAGCCAATACACCGGAAGAGAACAAAATAATACGAGATATATATAGTTATCCGAAACTGCGAAGCGAGAAGCCAGAGAAAAAAAAGTTTGATTTTTTTTTTCATGGCGCGGATATTGGGAGAGAGACTTTATTTCCGTCTTTTTTGCACTGTCCTCATTGAGCACGTTTCTCCTATCCTTCTGGAAGACTTAGGACAGACAGTTTGTAAAAGTACGATAAAGAGACTCGCCCGGCGAGTCGGAGACACACGTACGCGCTCGTATCGCTCGTGTGTACGGCGACGAGATAAAGAGAGTGTAACTCGGGTAGGGTTAAAGTTGCTGCGCTATACGGGCAAATCCAATCGGCTTCCATATATTTACAGATCACTAGATACCTCGTGTACGAGTTCCTTGTTTGGTCATGTCGAAATCGAAATTGCTCGATCGCCGAGACCACTTTTTCCCCGTGTATTTATATGTATATATACGCGTATAAATGTTTCTTGCCCGGATCAGCTACTTTGCCAAGACTTCTTCCGAGTTCCGGGGAATATAAAAAACAAAAAAGCGTACGTGTGTACACGCGAGAAGAACTCGCGCGGTCCGTCCGAGCTCAGCAACTCGTTCGAGTTACGAAAAAACGAGTGATAAGACGTATTCGACAAGAAAAGACTCTCTTTTATTCACGCAAATAAAGTACACGGTAACAACAAACTAGAGACTTTTTTCATCGCTAATCGATAGCTGTCTTTAAAAAAAAAAGAAAGACACAGAAGTTCGCAAAATAAAATGTCAATTTAGAATATTGGTATAGAATCGTTGAAAAAATCGCGAAATTAAATAAATAGCTTGTGCAAAGAAGAAATAGCGAATGAAAAGTCCAATTCTGAGCGAAGAGAAAAAGAAGAAGAGAGAAAGGAGAAAAGGGAATCAACAAGAGGGAAAATCATGCGAGAAGACCTGCAACAACGATAAAACTGAATCGATTCTATTAATCGATAGAGCGAGAGCGAGCAAAGGAAAGGAAGGGGAAGAAAAAATTCAATTGTGTCCGGAGGGATTACAATCACTTATCGCCACGGTATATTCGAGCAGTATCGTGAAGAGAGAGAGAGAGAGGAAAAAGAGAATTCTGTGCACCCCTTTTGCTTCGTATAATGTCAATACGAGAATTCTCATGTTTATTCGATTACACGGTCCGGGAGCTGGTCTCCCGATCTCTGGAGTTGCCAAGTACAGGAGAGACGTATCGAGAAATTGCAAAAAGAAAAAAAAAGAAGGGGGGCTAGAGGGTGGAAGATGGAAAAGGACGAGGGAGATAGCTCGTGACGATTGGAGGTAAAAAGCGAGAGAACGAGAAAAAAGAATAAAAAAGAGAAATACATATGTTGAAAAGGAAAAAAAATGCCTTGGGGGTTGGAGAGGGAGTGGGCCGCGGGCAAATAAACGAGGCACGAAAAGGAGAAGCTCCTAGCTCCCGGAGGCCGTATATACATTTTTGGGCGCACATTTTTGCGAATATATGCAGGAGAGGATGAAGCGATAATCCTCGCTTTCGCACCCTTGGCACCTGTGCAGCTCGCTCGCTCGCTGCCCGGCACCCTTTCAAGGGGTTGAAAATCGGCGAGAGCGGAAAAAAAAACGAAGCGAGACCGAATGAAACGAGCTGATTTCGTTCATCGAATGTTGACCGAAAAGTTTCGACGTCGCTCGTTGGCGCGAGCGAAAGAGACACGTGCTCGAAAAACGATAATGCGAGTCGAGCAGAGGGGGGGGGTCAGTTTACCTCGTCGAGAGAGAACGAGAGAGGGAGAACAGAGTTTGCGATGCCTCACCATCCTCGACGATAAGTTTCACCTTTTCGTATATCCTATTTTCAATACCGTTAAAAAGAGAAGGATTTCGCACTCCCGATTTCTATGTTTATATATTTTTATGTATACGTGTATAGCGAAGGAATGCTGCTCTCGGGAGAAATAGGGAAAAGCAAGAGACAAAACGACATAATCCGCGTTTAATTGGAAAACTTTCGGTCCTCTCGCTCCCTCGATCCCTCTCGCTCACTCCCTCCCTCCAGCCTTCACAAACGATATCAGCCCAGATAGATACGAGATATTCTCTTTATATGTTTTTTATATATATATATATATACATAACACACGTTTATGCCCGTTGATATACGACGAATCGGGAATACTCCCGACGATATAAACTCACGAAATCGCGTAATCCTGACCGTGCGAGTCCTCCGCGAAAGAATTTACTCTCTCCATTCTCCTCGAGTTCATTCTCGTTTTCGTGCAAAAATTATTATTCCCGTATTTGTCATATTATATTATTATTTGCAAGACGAAATTAATGATTCACGGTCATTATTTCCAAAGCAGCTCGTTGAATTTTTTTTTCGAGTTGAGATTAGTCAAAAGTTAATGCACTCCACATAATGCGCTCTATTTCGATTAATCGATTATGGAGGCTTCATGTCTTTTTAAATATAGGATGTCGAAGGATATTCTCTATCTTTTCGTGTTGTTACTTTTTCTCATACCTTTCGAGTAGGCTCGAAAATATTGCACGCCCGGTTTTTTTCCCAACTCGCGTGTCGCGCTTGGTCAGAATTCGAGGTGTACGCCTCGCGGAGTAAAAAAATGGGATGGGGTTAAATTTGAAAAGTTTTTAAGTGCCCCTGTCTCGAAAGCTCGCTCGGTTTTCTTCCTGGCTCTTGACGTAAAAAGATGGTAACTTTGACGGAACGACGGGCAAGAAGGCGGCCGAGAGCGAGCGAGAGACGTTTTTTAGCCTCGGCGCAAGCCAACAACGAAACTTTATCGTATAGTTCTTGTTTGCCCGTCAGTCATGTAATTTTTAGAGTCGGCAAGCGAGAGGAGGAAATCCGCCGCCGCGTGTGATGTCTATATTTCGAGGCTTCTCATCTCGATGATTAACCTTGCGCGACGCTGGAAAATAACGACGCACTGTGACGCGCGAGACGATGCTTCTCCTTCCCACTATTTTGTTCTTTTCTCTCTCTCTCTCTCTCTCTCTCTCTCTCTCTCTCTCTCGCCCCTTTATTTCTCAGGATATCGTCTCCTTTTCCTCCTCAATGTCTTTCCCGCCCCAAAGAATCTTATTCCTCGACGGTGCATCGCTAACCAGAAATCCACCGAGAAACAACTCCAAGGGAAACACACCGCGAGAGAGAGAGAGAGAGATAGAGAGCCACGAGGAATATTCCTCACCGAAATTCGCAAGGGTGTAAATTCGTAATTTCCCTTCCCATACACGTCGACGATAAGAATCAACGGACCGAGAATTCCGGCTCGGATCTTATTCTCCAGATTCAATATTTGTCTTGTTTCAAAAAATTAGTTTTACTTTCAAACAAATAATGAAAAACACCAGAACAATGAGATTGTAATTAAAATGAGTGAATCAAATGATCAACCCTTCGTTACCTTGTACTTCAAACGACTTTTTTTTCGGGACAAATGAAGAAGTGAATTAATGACTCGTAAAAATGTTGTCCTTTTGATCATTACATCTGTTCGCCGATATTTTTCTATAGATTTAATATCGGAGTCGGAAGAGGGCAAATTTTCGGTCGGTGAAGAATATCTTTTCGTCCTCGAGGGTGTCAGCTCGGAAACGGGGATTCCCCGCTGGCAAGAAAAGGCCACGACGTCAACCCCTTTTTCTTTCGCTCTTTTAAACGTCTTTCAAGTTATCACGACTTCTCCTGGCATATTCTTGATGCTCCTCTTTGATACGATCTGAAAAAGAGGGCTCGTCCACCCCCTTTCTTTCTTCTCTCTCTTTCTTTCATTCTTTCCGCCAGACTTTTTCTCGACCGTTCTCTGTCACCGATAATTAAATCTAACGATTGTCATATTTTAATTGTTTCTCTTCACCAATCCGCGCTGTTTGTAAAAACGTCCCGTGATTGCTCCGGAATGGGAAAATAAGAATCATTTAGGCAAATGCAAATGAGCCAAGTGTCGCCGATTGTTTCCCAAAATAATTCATTCGAACAAGCCTTTCTCTCTCAACTTTGACCTCGTTCCAAAAAGTAAAACATTATCTTTTGAACTCTGTAATTATCCTGGACGTTTAAAAATTTCAGGAGATCGATATTTCATTTTTTTTTTTCATCTAATTTTGTAACTCGAGGCCCGATGGGAATTCTTGCGTTCGTCAGACGATAGATCCAGTTACTTCCTTTTTTCGCACGACGAGGAACGAGGAGTGTAAAAGAAAAGGACGAAAAAAGGGAAGAAAGCTTTTAAAGCGAGGTTGCGGTTGGATTTAAAGAAGCCGGTGGTAACAATTGTGCTATATACGTATTTATCTCTATTTAGATATATATATGTAAGCAAGCATTCGAAAGAGTGCTGAGAAAGGAAACCGGAAGATCCTCTGACAGATAATCGCAATTGGTTTCGGGGATTTCTCGCGCGTAATGCCTGAAAGAAGAGAGAAGGGAGGAAAAAAACATTCTCAATATCGCAGATTGCAATGGGACATGCGAGCTTCCGAGTCTTCTTTTCGCGACTTTCAGTCTCGCTGAGAATTTTTTCTTCCCTTTTTCTCATTTTTTCTTTTCCTTCATTTTTTTCCCCAGCCTTTTTCTCATTTTTTCCCGAAGAGCTTCCCCTCCTCTCTATTTCTCGCTCTATCTCATTTACTCCTCGTTTTTTCGAAGCTGCCGCGGAGTAGAGCTTCTTCCACCGGGTAATGGGCTTCTTTCCCTTTTTTAATCGAACGAGAGCCCCCGCGCAACCCTTCCTAATTTTCGAGCTCGCACAACGGCCGTGCTCCGAATCGAACGAAAGCATCTTCTCACCCCTCCAAAATAATCATTTTTATCCCATAACCGTTTGCAAAGCACACCGAAAAGTATTTTCAATGATTAACAATAATAGCGAGGCTACCAACGACGAAAATTCCTCATTAAAGACGGAGAAAGAAAAGGGCTCGACCCCTTTGTACACAAAACACGAGAAAAATATATATTCATAAACATGGTCGAGAATGAGGAAAGAGTTGACGTCAGATGACGAAAGTTTCCCATTGGAAAAAAAAAGAAGAGGGTGAAAAAAAACGAGCCCTTTGTAAACAAGAGAGCGGATGAGAAAAAATATCCACAGTCATGAATAACGTTTATTTTTATACGTCACATAACACACGAGTTTACGTGACATTCAGAGGTATAAAGGGTGTTGTGTCTGTTATTAGAGAAATGCAGTCGGGCCTCGCGTGTACATTGGACTATATGGAGAGAGAGAGAGAGAAAAAAATAGAAAATTCGATACAAGTGTGTGCATATACGGGTGTACGAATGGGCGGGAGTGTATTCGTATATGTTATACGAGGGCAGTCCCGAGTGTAACGGGGGCCCTCGTGCCACGTAAAAGCTGCAATTATTGTCGCTGCAAGAAGAAAAATAAAGCCCGCGGACAAAGTCTTCGAAACGCACGTAAGCCTATTTTTTCCTCCCCCTTTTGCCCCTTTCGTTTTTCTCCCTTTTAGTTTTCATACCGAGAGAAACATCAAGTTGGCGAAATGAAGGGGGAGAGAAAAAAGTGTCTTGGGCCGGTGGGCAAGTTGCACGTGGATTTCAGGTGGGGTTGATTGTTGCGAGAAAAAAAAACGAGTACGCGGCGTATACGCGAGAAAAAGGAAGAGAACGGTTTACAACGGCGAAACCTTTGTGAATACGAAAACAGGGTTTCGGTCACAGCAGTGTAATGCCACAAACTCGCACGGGGTAGGTCACCCTCTCGGAACAACAACCCTTAGATTGTCGTTTATGCTGCTTTTACGCGTATACTCTTCATCCTGCTTTCTTCTCTTTCTTTGCTCTTCCTACACCGTCGTGCCAATCTTTTTACCGCTTATTTTTCAACAAATGCCATGAATACGAGCTTCAATATGCATTATTCAAATACATAATACATTTGACTACAATGTTATACATTCTATATTCTTCCTCTAAATTAAAATCAATTTAAAATCATTTAAAATCAAAATTGCACTTTTTAATAATTTTATTATAAATATTAAGATATTATGTAATCACATTTACAAAATAAAGTTAAAATATTATTGATGCAATTATGTATAAAATAAATATAAAAATGACAGTTTCTATTTTTGTGAAAAATGAAATGATTTTTTTTCGCAATGAAATTGGCGAAAAAATGCTTCGATGGATCGATTTTTAGCATAGAAGAAAATATGTGTCTCATCGCGTGCTTACCATTATTCCTTTTTCTTTTTTTATCCGAGCATTATTTCCGTTAGGTAAAAGACCATCGGAGTTATTATAGTTATTCGTCGATGACGTACGAAGCATTATTATTCTCGGTATGTAGGATAGGACGCGATATTTCTGTCCCCCGTTAAACGATACGGGGATAAGCGTATGCGTAATCGATAATCCGCAAATTATTTATCGAACCCAGATATTTATTTGTTTTCACACGAATTTAGCAAACTGATTATTTCCATCTCGACGTGATTTTAATTAAAACGTCACTGTGTTACATAAATATTATCATTTTTCATAAATATTCATTTTATGGAGTTTAATTTATGGAGACGGAGGAGGCAGGACGAAAGTTCGAGGCTGCAAGCGATAAAAGAGTCACGACAAAGTTTCAATTTAAGCCAATCGGGAGTCACGGCATGCAGGGACACGAAAAAGTATAAATTTTCACGCTTTTCGCATATATATTTCGTTGTTAAATTGAAAAACAAAAAAAAGGAAAATCTCTCTTTTCTGCAGCATTTCAATGAAAGACGTATAATCTTGGAGCGTCTCAGTGGCAAAAGGGAGGAAGAAATATATATTTGCAGAGCGAGTCGAGTTTTCATCAATTACAATTAACCTGATTTACATTAATTCTTGAGTGGCTGGCGGTCGGGAAACGAAAAAGAATAAAAATGCTATAGAGAAAAAGGCGTACAGAGACTTTTGATCTATCGTCTTGGGAAAAAGAATTATTTCAATGAATCCTTCAGAACGTAGATATTATATTTGAGGAGACAAAGACGCAGCGACGTCTCGCTGGGTAAAAACGCCTTTAAATTATAAAAAAATAGAAAGAATAAAAAGCGAAACATGAGAAATTGAGACGAGGAAAAGTTGAAAAATGTTCATTAAACAAATATTCTCTACCCTCTTTTGAGTATGAGCAAGGCGTTCGATTTTTTGACGGCTCGAAAAAAAAAGAAAAAAAAAATTCTCCGTGGAACGTTCGTGGAAAATAAAGGGTGCGAGGCCTCGTCACCGCAACGATCGCTAATCGAAATACTTGACCGAAAGAATCGAGGGTAGGATGAGAAAAAGCGAGACGGGGAGATTCTTTTTAGCCGGCGTCCCACGGGAGAACGTGTGTTGCTGCGTCCGGAAAATATTTAATTAAAGGAAAAACCGAAAATCCATGGCTTTTACCGCGGACGAGCCACAGATACGTCGATGCAACGCTCCTCGCGTCCTCTTTCGCTACACTCTTCTCTTTTTTCGCCTTTCTCTCTTTTTCTTCCTCCCTCCCCCACCTTTTTGCCTCTCATAAAGTGTCGCGCGGTTAATCTACGATACAGCACGCGCTTGTAAACTCTGCACGACCTTTTCGCCTCTCGCTCCGCCACCGTGAATCCGTTTAATTAAATCTCAATCGTGTAACAAGCCATAAAATGCGTTTATCGAAAATTTCACGGAACGAGAAAGAAGGACAGCGGCATATCGATCGCCTGATGACACGCGTTTCCCTCTCTTCGTATGCATATACTCGAAGATCATCAATATTCCAAAGACATTAGCAGGAATTCCAAGTTATTATACCTAATTTTATATTATTCAATTTGCGTGAAAAGTTGACGCGATTTCAGAGTCTCGCGAATTCCGCCATGCGGAATCACCTCGTGATCGACGCTTGAGGAAAATTCCCCGTTCGACAGAAACCTCGGATGATTACAATTTTTATTCGGTTGTCGATATAGTCATTATCTTGATATTTATTCAATACTCTCTCGCGATTCGACACGTCCGTTTTCTCGTCAGGTTTCTTTTTATTCTCGAACGTAAACGCTCCGTGCGATTGCCTCGTGGCTTCGAAATATCCGAAAATCATATATGACCCGTGGGTTGAACGTACTCGAAAACTTGGCGCTCTCCGGTATCCTCATATCTGTACGAAAATCTTTATTTAATGAAATTCGAATTAGGCTTCATAAATGATTCAATCGATGAATCCTCCTGTCTCTTGTTCCCTGAATACGGGCTGACGATAATGTGTGACATGTTATATGGGATTTCAGAAAGACGGGAATCCTATATTAGAAATAACGCAGCGAAAATATAAAATACACGCCACTCTCGATTAAAAAGCGTGAAAAGTAATATAAAAAGATGTCAATATATAGAAGAAAAAGATTTGCATTGGCAATGAAAAAACGTTTGGCTAAAATTTTTATGCAGATCTCGGCGATATTTTCTTCTTTCCTCTCCTCATCGTAAAGTTGTCAGGCGGATTCAATCGGAGGCTCAAGTTTTCATCTCGTTGGAACGTGTAATCGTTGGCACGTACAGAAATTCGAAAGAGTCGGGGCTGAGAGCGGGGATCGAAAAATTGTGGAGGACCGTTCGAGAATGAGGGCGAAGACACAGCCGATTTTACGATTGAATCCGTAAACCAATAGAGGCGACAGATCAATCTGCATAATAACCGGAATATCGCGTCCACCTTTTTTATTTTATGCTGTATAAGCATAGAAAAATTTAAAGCTCGTCCAAATACGATTGGATTTGCTCCACGCTCGCTTTTCCCTCTCCACCCTCACATATAAACTTGTCTTTTATTTCGTCGTTATAAAAGTTTCCGAGAAAAAGTTTTCTCCTCGTTTTCGTAAAAAGAAAAAAAAACAAGAGAGTTATCGGATTGAGCAATATTTTCTCGAGGATTTTAATACGAGCCCCGAGCACTCTCGGCATGTACACACGCACTCGAGAAAATATCCATAAAACAATTTGCAGTTTAAACGAGCATTTAAAAAGTCGCAGGGAAAAAAGCAAAAAAGAATAGGTAAAAATTCAAAGTTTACGATAATAATTTTTATTTTAAATTACGAATAAAAAATGGAATAAAAATATTTTTTTTCTTTGTGATATTTCGAGGCTTAGAGTCGAGCGCTTCTCTTCGAGAAGAAAAAATGGAGGTGTCTCGTAGTCGCGAGAAGTATATGAGCCTCGATTTTTCGAGAAACCGTGCGAGAAAAGAGGAAAAAAAAGAAGCGCGAGAGGTCCTTTAAGCCTGCAATTTGTATTTATTTTCCTGCAAACTCGTGTCTCCCGACTCCATTTTTTTCCTTCGCTCCTTTTTACACCTATGTACTCGCGGAGTCACGAAGAGATTCGCGATTTTGCTGTAACGATGACAAATTCCTATCGTCTTCTCTTCACCGCGAAATGGCATGCATGTAAGTCACCGGCGCGGGGGAGAAGAGCGAGGAGAGAAGAAAAACGAAATTCTTAAGGGTAAAATTCCGCGCACCCTTCGCAAAACTCAAGGATTTTTAGCTCACGCTCTTCCCTCATCGTTTTTCTTTTTTTTTTTTGATTGATCATCTCTCAAGCCCGATAGTCTCGATACAAAGATTTTTTATCTTAGCCTATCATCGACGTGTCTTTCCTCCATGTTTTCTCAGAATAGTACATGACTCGGTACTTTTTTCGCTGTTGTATACCTCCAAAGCAAATTTACGACGAAAAAATTGATATCGTATTCTCGTAAAATATTCAAAATGTCACGAAAAAAGGCGTCTCATCACGTTTCGGGTGTAATTTGAAAATAGTTAAAACTCCGCGAGGTTTTTACCTCGAGACTGCGTTCGAAAATTAAAAGCATTTCGCCTGTTATTATGTTTTCTTTTTACCGACGAAGCAATTAATAACGCGTCTCGAGGTTTCTCTTCTCGCCCTTCATTCCCGATCGCCATAACCGTAGTCATCTTATTACAACACACCGCGCGCGAGAGGATCCGCCTCATTAATTTATCGGAACATTTCGTCCCTCTTGGGCACTCGAGCTTTTTCGCATACAGAAAGGAATGAGGGGGAAAAATGAACGAAAAAGAATGAAAATGAAGCAAAAAAGAAAATTGATAGATTATATTTCACATTTGTGGTACGCCTCGAAATTTCGTTCCAGGCTGCTTTTTGTCGCGTTGCGCTGAGAGGACGAAAAAACTGAAACGGTTTTAAATCCCGCGTTGAGTGCTTCGCCAGGGAGAAAAAAAAGAAAATCGCAACGAAACAAGAAAAACTCTCGAAAAGGTCGAGTAATATATAAATCGTAATTGTATACATGGCGCGCTCGCGCGTATATATTATCCGAGAAAAATGTATGAACGTGAAGGGTGTGCTCTTGAAAATCGATTAATCGACTTTTTCGCGCTATAAATTATTGTGGAAATCTCATTTGGCGGCGCAATCGCGAAATTTTGCCTAATTCTGTTTCAAGATTCGAGCCTTTTTGTTATTATTCGGTTATTATTGTTGTTATCCGAGGAATATGTTTGAGAATTCGGTGGTTTCGATTTCCGCTTGACTTTTCGAACCCTCGGTATTAATTCGTAATTGTAATTCGCTATCTTGCGGCGAAAGGGTTTCGACGAAGACACGCTCTCGACCCGGAGGAAGGAAAATCTTGGCGCCGCCGAGATCTCCCGTTCGGCAGAACGCGAAACGCGAGACACAAACGCCGCCGAGTGTCTCGAAAGCGACGTTTCGATCTCGAGGTTTCCGCTCTGCCTAATTGCTACGACAAACAGATAAATAGACGGGGGGGAGCAAAGACAGCTCTCGTCCTTTCTCCCTCATCTCGCACACACTCGGATCCTCGCAGTTTTCCCAAGGTGCAACCCCCCTTATATTATTCGGACAGACATCATTTGGAGAAAGTCGAACCCTCGGCGGGTTTCTGGCTATGCGAAATTTTCCATAATCCTTTGAAAAGAGAACAATTTTCGAATCCGTTTTCCCTCTTCGGTTATTCGGAAAGTGAGACGAAACGGCAGAAAAATAAGAGTGGACAGGGTAGTTTTTTTTTCCCCTGGGGATAAGAAGTCTCCGGAATTGCTGAGACTGCTTGTTTCTCATTTCATTATCCCCCATGTGCGCGTAAACGAGGAGACTCCGGGAAGGGTCGCGTCTCGTTGTCTTTGCGCTCTCGGCGTTCGGGTTTCCCGAGAGCTTCATCCCCTCTACAGCCACGTCGCTGCCTCGCCATCCCTCCAGGCTCGCAGTACATGCGGGCATCCTATTATGCAATTAGGGAACAGATCCCTGCCTTTGCCCGGACGACTCAACTCCGGGAAAAGGCAGCGGAGACCCAGAGGATGAGAAGATCGCGAAAGAGGTATTTCGCTATCGGACATGACAGGACACGGCGGTCCGACACACCCTTTCTTCGTTCGAAACCTCGTACGATGTTTGGCAAAATCTCCTTTTCTCTCTCTCTCTCTGGTCATGCACTCGCCACCGAAACCTTTCCACCCTCCGAACCCCTTTCGTCCTCCATCTCAATAAACCGGGTTCCAGAATTTTCTCAAAAATCAATTTTTTTATAATTTCACTTCCTGATAGACATATTTGATTTATATTATATTTTTTTCCAAGACTTTGTAAAAGTCTATCGAGACTCGTCCTGAAAGATTCGAAGAGCTGGGAGAAGTTATGAGGGTAGCTTTGCACCCCCTTGCGAATATCAGGGTTGTCGACACAAGAGCCGAGAAGTATCAGATATCATGTCTTTTGCTTTAACTGGCTAAACGTCATCCGTTAAGAGGCGGCGCCACATGTGCGGGTTGATTCTTCGAGCCGGGATAAGTTTCTTTCCTCCCCCTTGGCAATTTATCCCCGCGCGTTTGCCCGAAATTGCGCCTTTGAGATTTTGATACGGTTAACTCCCGCCCATATTGATTAATCAATTCAGCCGGTTAGAAGGGCGCACATGGAACGGTGTTTTCTTTATTGGGGAAAGCGACGAAGCTGGAATAAGTGCACCCGAAGATTGCTCGCGTTTGGAAAGGGAATACTCCGTGGAGCGGGAGTCACCAGAGTGGATCCAAAAGCGTTTTGATGCGGGATTTGAACTCGTTTGACCTAGTGGAGGTTGACGAAGGAAGAGGTCTTCCCACTTGCCTGGGAACCCTTCCGACTAAACTCCTGTACAACGTTAATTTAATAGAAGGGACGAAAGCTCGTACGTCGCTGCCCAATCGCAGAGCATCCTTCTTGATGCTACGTATCAGAGAAGACATGATGGCTCCAGACCAGTCCGCACCAGAGAAAGCGAGACAGGTCCAAGGCTAACTCGGGGAGGGTTCCTGCTGGTTGCTTTCTCCAGCTCGTGGTTATCAGCCGAAGCAACTTTGACTCTGCTCTTCCACCGCATAAACCCTTCAACATCGCCAAAGCATTACGGTTTATCTATCGTTCGGGCCAAACGAATACCCAATAACGGAATCACGCTAGTTTCCTTTTGCCTAATACAATATCCCAATTATTGTTACAGATATATGTTGCGACGAAAAATTGAATAATTCAAGAGTCAAAACGATGAATAGAGCTACCAATAAAGTGAAACTTGAAAAAATAAGGATGTAAAATGGTGTCATCAAAGATTCCTGATGATCTAACTTCTAGGATGAAACTAGGGACTCGCAGCTTTGATTGTTCTTCGGAAAATTCACAAGACTGCAAACATCTTAACGTTTGCCGGGGGAGCCGTTTGCGTGTCTCGTACACTCGCATCAGGATGGATCGGATAAGGATACGTTTGGACAAAACGCGCGTATAGATATAGCTCCGAGTAACGAAGCACAACCCGTCCAGAGTAATTTGAATTTCATAGCAGTTTAACGATCTTAATTAGAAAGCCCTTGGTCGTAGGAGAGGAAATCCTTCGGGTACTGACTCGGGCGAGCGGACCCTTGATTCACGAAATTCTCAACGTGAGGCCACTTCTCCTTAGACCCTTCCAGACGTTTCAGGCTGCCCTGGCCGAGCTTATGAACCGAGGCTACCCAAGAGAGAGATGACGATGTATCTTTCGTCTAAGTGTGTATGGGTCAAACCGTCGTTTTCCACTTTCAAGGCGGTTCAGAGTTTCCCGTACGGTAATTGTTTTCGTATTAACACACCAACTAAAACAACCTTATGCTCTTGTCCACAGCTTGCGTCTTCATATCCCTGAAGATCTTATCTTGTTCTATAGTTTCACTAATTGAATCTTCGTCACAACTCGCACATTGAACTAATTACTAACATTTTTTCATTCAATTCACGAATGAATAAGAGCCGACAAAGTAAATGCGTATGCTGAGGGTTTTAGATAAAAGTCGCAATTATTGAATGAAATCAACTTTGCTGTTTTTTTTCTTGTTGTTGCTATCGCTATATCATTGGTTTTGATTAAAAGTTTTTCTTTAAAAATGATTTTGATTGTTTTTGCTTCGTAAAAATTGAACAAAAAATCATCCATAAAAAGTATCAGCTGCCAAAATAGATATAATAACAATATTGAAGTTGGACAATTATACTGTTTTTAAATTGAGCGAAAGAAAAAGAGAGACAAGTTTTGGTACTCGAGTTGTAAAGCGAGTGTTGCTCTTTCCATTTCTCTATTTTTGGCTCTCTCGCTCCCTTCGTTATATCCATATTCGCGAATATATCGTTTTAATATACCCGACGTGCCGGGGATGTTTGCATCGGTCCGAAAGCCTCCGCCAGGAAAATCTACCGTCCGGTCTGGGCGCATTCGGGCAGGGAACGTGCGAGGGGGTTGGTCGAGGGTGCTTACAGTTGGAACGGTTGAACAGTGGATTTTCCACGGTGGCTCGCCTTCTCGGGACCGGAGACTACTATACGATCCTCCCTCGACGAGCTTTGCCGGACAAGGCGCTCCGAACCCTCCTTCCTCTCGCACCCCCCCACCCTCTTCCTCCGTAAAAGAAACATAAATAAGACAAATAGGGCGATCGACAATAGAAAAATATCGAATGTACCGAATGCTCCATAAATCGGAGGGCGAGCCGAGGAAAAAAACGCGCGAGAGGTTCGACAGAGAAAAAGAGAGACCGGGGCGAGCGATCTTTTTATGTTCCAACGCGCTCCCCTCTGCTTTTTCCTCCACAGTATCCCTTTATTCTTCTCTCTAACTAGTTTCTTCCTCGTCTCTTCGCGGCTATTTTATCAGGGAAACTTTTCGGAGAGCGAGAATCGTCGCGCGAGCCCGTAGTTGTTTCCTGATGTTTTTCGAAAGAAATTCGGCCCGAAAAGTCATCGGACGAGGATGAAGAGGATTCGAAGAATTATTTGCTCATCGTTCTCGTCGTAAAGTTTTCGAAATAATATATCGCACGTTTCGACGGCATGCGAGATCCGGGGGAGGCTTGGAAAACTCGTGAAGGGGTTGTAAAACCGAAGAAGCAGAGTGTATATGTGATCTTGTATGGGGTACACGAGTTTTCGAGGAGGAACCGAGGGTGGCTCAGGGGGAATATACAGGTTCGAGAATTCTCTAGCACCCCGAGAATTCCCAGGTTTACGTTTACAGCCTTAACTACAAATTCGACGAGAGTTACCGAGGCATAAGGAAGGAAAGAGAGTTGCGGGGGCTGCCTTCTCGAGGATTTTGTCTCGCAAGGGTGGTTAGCTCCTTCCGAAAGCTTTCGTATCCCATACTCCCCGTTCTTACAGTTGTTAAGAAGTCCCTCTGGGCTAATTTCCCTTCTCGCTATCTCGCCTCCTCGTCCCGATTGTCTCGCCTTTTCCCTCCTCCTCCTCCAATGTTATCCTCTTCCATGTTGGGCTCGATCGTTCCTCCCACGATCGCTCCATTTCCCAGACTTCTATTACCTCTTTCCTTCCCTCCTCCCACCCTTTTCCTGTACAAAGCCACACCTATGCTTGTCCTCGGATTTTCTCTTCCAATCTTCAGCACAATCGTTGCAACCCCATCCGCCTGATTGGCCTACCACCCCCAACTTTATTCCAAAATCTCATTAATTCCCCTTTATTGTTTGTATCAAAACTTCAGAGGATAATAAAGTTTGGTCCAAGTTTTCGCGATAAAAGTAACGCTCGAAATGTTTGCTGCCAGGCGTTCGGGAGCGACGCGCATCGTTCGGAAATCATTGGACAAAAAACTTTTGCCTTCCGGATTTTCTCATTCCTCCTTTCTATATATTTCTCCCTCGCTCGCTCGTGCTCGCTTTCGCAGGACTTTGCGCGCGTTTCGCATGCATGCAAAATTGACTGGAGCTTCTCTCCTCGGAGGATTATTAAGTCCCTCTGTATTATTTATCGCCCCGAGCCTCTTTCTGTCTTTTTTCCTCTGCTTTCTCTCTATTTACCACGAACAGCTGCCAGGAGAGCACAATAAAATAAAGCACCAGTGTATACGTCAATGTGTCGTACACTCCGCGCCTCTCGCTTTTTCTCGTTCCCGGTATTACGTGGCTTTTTCCCTCCCCGACCCACGCGATTTCCTTTTTTTACCCGCCTCTCGATTTCTGGCTGGCAAACGCTACCCGGCTACCACTTTTTTTCACGGAGACCTCCGCGAAAAATAATATCGCCTCTGTGGGTGCTTGGTTACTTTATGCTTGCGGGATGCTTCGTCGCTTATTGCGGCGAATTCCTTGATTTATTCGAGATAATTTTCAGGCCAAACCGAGGAATAACCAGACGCGAGCCACCTACGGAAATTCACAGTCGAACCGTTTTTATGTACAGAAACTTTTCACTCTGTGCATGCAATTTAAAAAAAATAACCAGCTATTAAAAACGATAAAAATAATGTGTCAATAGGAAGAAAATGTTTATTTGAAAATCACAAGAATTTAATGGGAATAAGTTTTTTTTATGAAAAAAAGTCGATGAATTGGAAAACAATGTTTCGATGCTCGATTTTTTCCTCTCCCTTGTTGTACCTTTTCCCGAAGAACTTTTCCATCCCCGTGTGTGTTGCGAGATCGTCGGTAGCTTGGTCGCAGAGTGGGTAAACTTCGAGATAAATGTGACACCTTTTATCGTCCATATAATAAATACCGCGTCTCTTCATCTATAAAACAAACGACCCTCCGAAATCCCAAGCCCGAGGAGTCTCTCGATTCACACCCCTCGCCCCGAGCCTTATTCGATTCTTTTTCTTCTCTCGCCGCGTGTGCGCGCACGAGAAAAATTTCGCGCTGGACTTTTTTGCTTCGCATGAAAAACAAAGTCACATTTTTTGTTTCTCAGGAGACAAAAATAGCTCTCGAAAACCTTTTTTTCCCTTAATTTTCTTATATTTACTGGAAATGAAATAAAAATAGTTTATTTTTCGTTTGTCGTGGTTTTTTTTATTAATGTCGGTTTTTGAAGAAGCAGTGTCGCGAATTTTGAGGGTTGACTGTTGCTCTCGGAAATAGGGAGCGAGGCGCCAAACTAATGACTCTCATGACTTTTGGCGGCTCGCGAATTCGCAACGATCGCTTAAATACAAGATTAAACAGGAAGGAGTCGAAGGAAGTGCCAGCACGCGTGTAACGCGTTTCGGGAACGTGCGAATAAATAGCAAGAGGGGTTATGGGGAGAGGGCGGAAAATGGGAGTTTGGGGAGCAAAGTCGTGCCTTGTATCCTCGAATTTTGGCGTCTGGATGGTTGACTCTGTAACCGACGAGATTCCCAGAGAACAAGCGACCCACCTCGCACACAAGCCCTCACTTTTGTCTCCTCGATCTCTCGTGTGGCGATGCGACGTCATAAATCCCCCAATAATTCAGCACTGCGCTAGACAACCACGAATGTTTGAATAATTGGATTCCCGTTTATGCGTTTCTCCCGCCACCAAAATCCCCTATTGCTTTTCTATATTTTATATCTCTTTCTTATCGCCGGAAACACTATCAAAATATTATCCTTGTTGATCTTCGAAGAGAGAAAACAATCCATCCCAATTTCTCTCCGAGGCAGTTAAAACATTTTGCATTTTGTTTGGAATTAAAACTTTATCAGGAATTAACATTTTTTAAATGAGTATTTTTGGAGAAAAAATTTTGGAAATACATTTTCCTGAGCATTAGAATTAGCATTGGAATTAGAGCATTTTTGTAAAGCGAATTTTCGGTGGTGAAATTTTGAAATTAGAGATCGGGAGAAGGAAGGAGAGGAAAGTCTCGGCGCGACAGAAGAGTGGCGCCTGCGGCGAACGGTAGTAGGGAAATATTAAACAGTCTTGTTTTCCCGTAAATCAGTTAGAAATCCTGAATATCTGTGTATCTATACGTGTAGCGAAAGAGTAAGGGAGGTTCGAGCAGGGTCGGGACTTTTAGGGAGAATACTCTCGTGGCGGGAATCCCGCCACCCTGGATTCTTAATGACACCCTCTCCCATTTCCCACCACTTTAACGTTAACTTTTTTCTTCTTTTTATTTAGCTCTTCTAAGATTGTACTTGCGATTCGTCCATATTTCATTTTCCCTACTTAGACATTAAATTAAATATTTTACAATTATTTTAATTTATAGACTCAAAACGCGACTTATGATTTTTAAAATGAATCTTTATAATCGAATTTATATCGATACGAAAATTTTCTACTAAAATTCGCATAATAAGCAGTCAAAAATATCACAAAATTAGAAGAACAAGAATAAGAACATGAGAATTTATTGAAAGTGCAGCATGAAAAATTGTCCAAAATTATCGAATGGTACTACGTCCAGTACATTTTTCATATGTAATTTCGAGGGAAGCCTATTTTTTGTCAAATTATTTTCATCCCAGAGAGGAGTGATTCGTAAAGCGCTTGATCAAACTTTGATGACCATCATATCTCTCGTCATAAAAGTATTCAAGTAGAAACGTCTCGACGAACCGACTTGGTTCAGACTAAAAAAATCTTTGCCCGTTCTTTCCTCCTGCAAAAGAATTTTTGGTCTCGGTAATAATTGTTCTAATCCTGTGCCAAAGACTTTACAATCTCCGTCTCTCTCCCTTCTGAGCTACATTTAAATGCCTGACGAATGTTCCTAGCTTTCCTGCACCTTTTGCTTTCACGACATATTTACGAGATTAGAGAACGAGACAGAGGTCTTCGGAGACTTCCTGCCTCCTTCTCGCGGTTTTCTCCTCGAGATTTTGTCTCCCGCCGAATCGTAATTTCTCCCAGGAACGAGAGTCCCTTCCAAGATTAAACGCATTACAAATTAATGTATGTGCGATTTCTCGCGCATACACACTTGAATTATTTTTCGATTTCCTTCCGACGAAACTTTATTTATCTTTTGTCTCAATTATTACGAAATAAAAGTTTTCTTTGCTGTTACCGTTTATTTTTTAATTATTGATTTTTCGTCGGTCATCTTGACAAGAAACAATCAAATTTTTATATAAAGTTTATTCTCGTTCGTTTTTTCTGGAAGATTCGTCAAAAGGCGTTTGTAAAAAAAGTCGCGCCACTGGCGGGTCGACTATCAATCTCTTTTTAACAACTTCGTTACACCGGGAAATTCTGGGCGAGGGAGAGAGAGGCAGATAGATGGCGCGCTGGATTAGAGGAGAAGACGAAGCGAGGGATTTGTGCGCTTCCGTGGATCGGGCGATGAGCCTTTCTTTTCTTCGATGATTCTCGGGATCTGCAGGAAAACCACCACGAATCGTTAATTTGTCATTCGTTACCCTCCGTAAAGCCTGTACGTAGCATATCTTTTTTTTTTTCGTCTTCTCGCCTCCTTGCGATCGTTCTCTTCGCGCTTTTCGTCAATCTTCTTTACTCACGGTGTCTTCGTTCCCGATGAAAAACACTCTCTTCAACCCCCTCAACATATTTTTCCCAACGAACTTTGAAAATTTTTCCCCTTTTTTTTATATACAATTACGCACTCCTATTTAGAAATACTCATCAGAAGAGAATAAAAAATATTTTTTTGTTGCACGAGTGAAAGCTGACGAACAAAAAAAGGACTGATCGTATTTCCTCATTTATTGTGTACATGAATTGGAACTAACGAACCAAGTCGAAGCGAATGATGTTGAAAAAAATGCATATTTTTGTTAAAAATATTTGCAACCGTGACTCATTCCTCTCGACTCGTTATGAAAACCGGACAGATCTGATGATGGGCAATGCGTGCTGCTTCCGCCCTTTTTTATATCCCTTATTCATTTGAATCTCGATAATCTTTTTTCTTTTTTTCTTCTCTCTCGTTTTATTGTATACCGAAGGGGGTGCGTGTACCTTGCCGTCAGTTTCTCTTGCAAATTCCAGAGTTGATGTTATACAACGTGAAAATAGAGATTTCGCGAATTCTCGAGTTTCCCCCATTGTTCGAGAAAGAATTTCGTTCCTTTTTACACAAATAATTGGCGAGAGAGTCGAGCTTCCGGTCCGAGTCGTATTAATAACGCGCTTTTTCTCGTCTCGCGAGTCGAACCTCGCTCTCCCTCTTTTTTTTTATTTTTATTCTTCGCTCCTGTTCGTTTTTGAAATAACTCTTGCCGAGCCCTTCTCGAGCCTATTTCTTCCTTTCAATCTCGTTCCGCGTGTTTCTTTTTTCTCCTCGCACGCTTTTTTCGTCTCTTCGCTTATTTTTCTCCCGTCGCGCGTTATTATATGCCTCGGAATGCCCGCGAGGGACAGCTCAGATCGTCAGGCACCACGTCACTTTGTTTCCGATGATAAAAATGGCGAAATTCGAGCTGCCGAAATGGACAAAGCTCTCCTTTTGCGCTCTGGACCGCCTCCCCCCCATTTTCTCTCTTATCCTTCTTCTTCCTTTTTTGTCCCGATATGAATAGTCCCTGACTCAATTGTTTGATCGCTCTTCCACTTCTTCGTATTTTTTTAGGGCCAAGGATACGGAAGGGACAGCGGCGTCCAGCCGGAGAGCTTTTTTCCCCCCGTTTC
The DNA here is from genome assembly GCA_030522545.1 of Cremastinae sp. A BG-2022a. Classification (NCBI taxonomy): domain Eukaryota; kingdom Metazoa; phylum Arthropoda; class Insecta; order Hymenoptera; family Ichneumonidae; species Cremastinae sp. A BG-2022a. The sequence goes on along the minus strand of JAPYYW010000189.1, from coordinate 34,217 downwards.
CACTTTTGCCGCATTTTTTACCGAGCGAGCCGTCTGGAAACGAGGATTATTCGTTCAACGCACAGGTGAGTGCCCCGCACAAAATCATTCTTTTTCATTCTGTAAAAAAAAATAATAGTAAAAAATGTGTGTTCGCGTCGTGAGAGATCTTTGAAGTCTCTCCGAACAAAATATAATTATCCGAAAAAGTGGATATAAGGCCGAGTGACGAAGGGGCACGATCCAAGAGATTTATCGGAATTTCGCGCCGTCCCCGCTCATCCGTATGAAATATTCCAGCGAGGCTCGCGGTGGTCAGAGGACGAAAATACTCGGGTAAATTTTTCTTTCGCGTACTCGCAGGGTGGACGCGAGTAAAAAGAGGGGAAGGGGGTGGGTAGGTAGGTTCGTTCGACAATGAGAATTGAAATATTATACGAACGCGTATAATATTCGCCTCCGGCCGCTTTTCCGCGAAGTAGGAAAATAATAAACATTAGATCCCCGAAAAGGATGAAAAAGGGGGAGGAGGCGGGACAAAGACTGGGACGGTAAACGGGCGACTGTCGTGAAAATGCTCGAACATTTGCGGCTTCTCTATATATCCGCGCACTCTCCCCTCCGCTCCCCCCCTTATTCGCACACCCCTTTCGTTTGCTCGCTGAGTTTCGACTTTCAAGGGTTGCGATCGTCCAGGCTTTTCTCTCTTTTCCGTCTCTCCCTCGCTCTTTCTCCCTCTCCGGTCTCGAGGGTTGTTTTGCGAGTAGATTGTCCGTAAGAGAGACCGGTGGAAAAAGGAGACAGAGCGAGAAGCTTGCGCGAGAACAGGCCGAGGGATTATAGAGCTTTGCAAGGATATCAATTATAAGCAGAAACAGTTATTCCGCGTGCATCGAAACTGAAGCCTCTACCTTGAAAAGTCCACCGAGCGAACCCTTCGTCTCAAAACCTCTGCTCGCCCTCTCCCCTATTCTTGCATCCCCCGTTATATTCCGTCCTCTCTCCGCCCCCCCTACCCCCCACCCCTTCGTCCCGACCGAGCTTTCTAATCCCCGCTAAATTATATTATTTTCCACTGTTTGTTTATCGGAATTCAACGCTCTCTCCTCATCGTTTTCCCGAAATGAGAAGACCCTCTGCGTCGCGCTTCGACTTCTTCTCTCTTCCTCTCCTCTTCTCTCGGTCCTAGGATTTTCGGAGACTTTACGACTCTCATTTTACCCTTCGTACCAACAATTCACTCTGCATTCTCGCACTCTGTAACATCTTTTTTTTTCAAGAGAGTCTTCGTTGTTTGATTTTTGCATTAAAATTTTTTTTTTGAAATATTAAACTTTCGTTCATTCAAACAAAAATTACATCTGTCGTAAAAATGTGTAGAGTCACTTTAGATGTTCTTTTTCATTTCCTACTTAAAAAACGAATCTTTGTGTAATTATTTATAATATATATATTTTTTTGAAGCAATTGTTTTTAATTTTTTATAAATTATTCAGGAATTGAGTAAAATTGTAATTTTTTTTGCTTAAAAGAGTCTGCAATTGTTGTTTAATTATAATTTTACAAATGTTAAGAATTTTTTGTGAAGAAAATGAAATTTCTGTTTCTATAAAAAGTTATAAAGAGGTGTAAACTCGGTATTGAACGCCTGGTAGAGTTTGCACACAATTTTTTTTCTAGAGAAGTATTTCGAAGGAGGAAAAAATAATTGGAGTGAGGTGATAAGTATCAGAAACGAGCATAACCCGGCGGAATACCCATGTTTTGTCGAATCTTCCGTCACGTAACAGCTTCAAGTTAACAGCCCTTATTCCCAGGACGGTTATGTCCGGAGTGAGCCACTCTCCTATTATGCAAATGTGTTGTACGCGAGAGGTTAAAGTGTCTCGAGCGTGGACTATGATCGTTCGGCGGGATGACCGCTTGCTAAATGGCCGAGACTCCCTTTCTCTACCCAAGAACAGACTCGAACGTCCTCGTTTTCGCGTACGTGGCAAACGCCCGCCCTTGGAATCCCAAATTTTATTCTCGCCTGAAAAAACACGAGAGACTCCATAGCTCGAGTCCGTATCTTCTTAATTTCTTTAAAAAATAATAAAAATATCCTCGTTTGCATATTTTTGAAAATACGATTGGAACGAAGAGCAGACGATAGTCAAATTCGAGCGACAATATTTTTGTGCATAACAATTTCGTTGTTATAATTTCGGACGAGCGATTTTTTCAACTTTAAGGACGGCTTTGAAGGATTCTTCGGAGGTGTCAGGTCCGAACATTGCCAAGTGTTTCGTTTGGGAAGATCGCGGTTGTTATGATTGGGGGTGGCCAGCCGGGAGAGAGAGAGAGAGAGACAGGAGGGGAGATGAGAAAAGCTCTTACACTCTCGAACGATGTGGAAACTCGAGCCAGGAGTGGCTGTACAGGAGCGTAAGGGTGGCTGTTTACTTTTGGTGTTGGGCAAGTAGCGCCCAGCGTGCATGCTGGTTCCCTCTGATAGCAAACACTGAGTATCGATCAGTATGACTCTGGTAAACAACTATTGTGCGTTACGCATCCTCGGCCCTTCCCTCTCTCTCTCTCTCTCTCTCTCTCTCTCTCTCTCTTTATTCATACAACGGACTCCCTTTCAACCCTGATGTCGGCCCCTTTTTTATCGCGATTTTACTCCAAATATTTTCCATCCTTCGCTCTCGCCGAGCTTAATCGGATTTTTGAGATTTCGACCTCCGAGGCATCAACCAGTCGGAATTTCGCATATTCTTTTACATTTTATCAATCACAAGTATATATTTTTTTTATTGATCGTTGTTATAATTGCATACGATTTTATGAATAATACATGGATACGAGTAATAATTTATATACTTATTATATTTAATCTCGTTTTTGTTGTATCTCTGGCGAGACTTTTTTAGGCGTCCCTGCAAGGGATGCTAATAATCTCGGCGAAGGGTGTCTGAAATAGTCGCCTCGCGCGCGTATGTGCGCGAAACTCCCCAACTGCCGAGGAGGTCCGCGAACCCCTGTCGTATACACACAGAGCACTTTTCCACGGCGTTGCCGGGACCACCCCACAACCGGCTCACTTAACCAAACAGCCTTGATAAATTATGCAAAAATCAACAACCGCGCGGCCCGCAAACTTTGTTGCATGCCGCTTTCTTACTTTTTCACACGACTAACCGGAGTCCCACGATTCTCACTTTTTTACTTTTAACCTCCTCTGCAATTTTCATTTGCATGTTTCGAAATTAACTCAATATATTTATTTTTAACATATAGAATTCTACTGAAAAATAGTTTCCCCAATATTTCGTTGAAAATTTGCATAAATTCAAGTAAATAATAAGCAAACGTATATATTTTACTTTAACGGATTCGATATAATTTAAGATAATTTGTATAGTTTGATAATTAATGTTCGTTAAAATAATATTTGTGAAAATTAAAATTTTTTTTTCTACTCGAGTGTTTTATCCTCGTTGCAAAGGTTTCTTTTGTAGGATCGACGCGGCCGAGAGAACGTCAACAAGTTGATTCATCGAGAAATATAACAATTGCGTTATCTGTTTTTTTTGTGCACGAGAATATCGAATATTTGTTTGAGATTCTTTATTGGAGGGTGACTCAAAGGGCACTCGAGTGTGAAGAGGAGGCAAATGAGTCGCGTGTCCCGCGTTCGTGTGTGTATGTACGCGAGGATAAAACAAAAAATGTTTCCTCGTCACGCAATAGTTGTACATCTGTCGGTCTCTGTCCTCGGTTACGTTCGCGCACTCTCCGATGCTACGTGAAGTTTCGCGAGACTTGATCGAGCATAAAGTGGTTCTGAATGCCCGCGGAATTCGCCTCGCCCCCTCGATTCCGCCAACAAATACTCGAAACACTCTATATTCCTTGTCGATATATATCGATATATTTCGCGATGTATGATGTGTAGCGTTACGATAGATCTGTATAGAGAACGTACCAAGAGGTCGAGAGAGAGAGAGAGAGAGAGAGAACGAGTTCGTGCACTTTGAAAACTATCCCCCGGCGGGCGTGAAATCGCGATGAATCTTCCCTTTTCCCAAACATTGCGAGTCCATTCGTATTCGAACAACAGGAAACACGTTCAAGTCCCTTCGAAAATTGTGTAAATTAGTGTACGAATATGTGTCGACACTGTTAAAAGTGTATCACCAAGTTTCTGACGTTTCTCGAAAGTTGATCGAGGCTGCTCGAATATATTGTCATATATAAAGGGGGAGGGGGAGGGGGGATGCATATCGCTGGTGCACGTCAATCGCGCTCTCTCGCCCCTTTCTCTCCTCGAATGGGGACTGTGGCGATGAAGCCAGCGAACCAGCCCCTTGTGAAAGTGCAGGACTGGGTCAACCTTCAAAGCGTTCCCTTTCCTCTCGGCCCCCACCATCCTTCAGTTCCCTCTCGCTTCTTCGTCTCTCCTCCTTCTTTTTGCCACATTTCTCAGTCACTGGGTCGAATCGATAACGATGACTGCATGAAATCCACACATCCGTGCGATATCCGATCCTATCTTCCAAAATTTTATACACACTTTCATCACTGGTTTATAATTTTTTATCTTGCAGTTTTTTTTTACGTTGCATATTCAATATTTTTATGGATGTAGTGCATGTTTTTATGCAGAGTGTGCCATTTTTTTGTGTATAGTGCATTTTTTTATGCATAGTACAATTTTTTTAATTATAGTGCATTTTGTATGCATTATATAAATCATATTTTTATGCGTACTATAATGTTTGTAGACATAGTGCATGTTTTTTGTATAATGTTTATTATTATCCAAAATTTACTTTTTTATATTTGCACTATTTTTTAGACAAGATCATCTTTTTGAATTTTTGTCAAATTTTGCAAGAATGTTTTAAAATATTTAGAAAATTATTCTTCAATTTTCTTTGTCTATATAACTCTTATGTTGATCATTTACACGATTTTATATCTTGAAAACTGTGATACCATTTAAGAGTGTGTTGTAAAGAGTAATTTGACAAATAGTCCCTGAAAAATGAAAAAGTTTTTAATGATAAATTGGTAATATTTAAACTCCATTAAAAAATTGTAAACTCGTTAATTTTTAGCGAACAATTATGTTTAAACAAAATCGTTTAAAATATACGATATTTATTCTCAAGTTTAAAATTGCAATATTAAAGTTAAATTATGAAAAGAGAACGTTCGTGAAATAAAATACAAGAGCATAATATTGCAAAATTTTAGTTTGTGCAAATCGTTTTTGTATTTTTGTTGTATTTAATATTTTGAAGAAAATGCAAACTTTATGCTCTTTAATCTATCAGGTCATTTATTTTGTTGACAAATCTTTATTTTGTTGAAATCTCACATCACAATAAAAAATGTAATATTTCTTAAATAATATGAACATACAAAATTTCTATGATAACAATTTCGCAAAAGTTTGAATATATTTAATGGAAGAATGGCAAAACGTATTTTTGAACATCTTAACTGATTCGGTATTATATTTTTCCAATGAAGATCATAAAATTTAATAGCAGGAAAAACCCATTTCGAAAACACAATAATCATCTTAACTGATTATTTCGTACGATACTTTAACACTGAAGATCATAAAATTTTGTAGGAAAAACCCATTGTCAAAACATGCCGATGAAAATTCGCATCGAAGTCGCATACGGGGAAGCGAGCGACCGCACGCAGTGTGGAGCCGATGCGCGAACGGACAAGTTACCGAGATAGAGAGAGACGGAGCGAGAGCCCGAGCCGGAGGGAGGGAGGGCCGCGCGGGCGATCGCGCGGTGGGCTCTCGGTGCTGAAGGAGAGAAAACTTCGGCGGTATTGAAACGGAGCCGGGTGGCAAGTGCGCCGACTCAGTAGCCGCGTGGCCACGGGGGCCGGAGGGTTTCTTGTCATTGAAAACCAAGGCGCTGCAGAGTCGCGACGGCAGTCACCGCCGAGCGAGGGCCCCTATTTTACTTCTTTCACCGTCAACCTACCATTCAAACGACATCCATTTAAATACGCAAACGCACACCCTCTCGCCCACATATATACGGTACATACTAGAAAAACGCACACGTGGACATTCGGGCACGCGCACACAGCCGTAGCAACACACGCAGACACATCCAAATATATGTACGTACCGAAAAGTAAATAACGCGACGAGTCCCGATAAACAAAAGCGTATTTAAACGAAATCGATAAAAAAAACAAAGTTTCAACGATTTATTCCAATTAAAAAGACACCGTACACAACGATTAAAAAAGCACGTTTTATTCGATAGTTGAATATAATATTGGGTGATTTGGACCCTCTCTCGTGTTCTGCTTGGACTGAAACAATAGTGGACGCTGGGGTAAATTGTTGGCGAGAAATAAGGCTGATATTGATGATATGCGGACTTGAACGGAGTTTCGGATGTGTTCGCGTTGAAACGGAGCGCGCATCAGATAGCAACCCTTGTAAACACGTGGCGCGGCGCACACGCGGCAACTCCGGAAGGCGAGCGGAGCGCCACGGAGATAAAGCGGCGAGGGAGGGGAATAATAAGAGAGGGTTACGCGTCGGGAGACTTTGCGTCCGTGAGAATAAAGTTCGCGAATTAAATAAATAAATAAATAAACAAATCGTTCTTGAATAATAGACTTTTTTCGAATTAAATTTAATCGAACGAGAGGACTTATTGACGTGATCGATTGTACGTGAATGGGTGAAGGAATTTCAAGTGAAGAACTTGGCGAGTGTCGCCGGGAATCGGGATAGGAATGCTCGTCGATGGACAACGAGTTGACAAGATAAACGATAAATATCGATAAATCAATAGTTAAATAATCATTAAAGTTTTTTAAATATTTGGCAATAATTAAAAGTTTGTGCGACGGTTTTTAATCGAACATTGACATTAAAACTCTGTCCCCAACCTCTTGGGTAGGGATGACATAATCGTTGTGTCGAAGAATAATATTTTGGTGCTGTGAAAGACAAAGTTCGATCGAGAAATAACGGAGGAGGAACGAGCCGGAGTCACGGAGAACTCGTCGACGAGGAGGAAGCGGGACATGCTGGAGCCACGCTGGAGACCCGTCCAGGTATTTACGAATTGAGATGTAAACAAATATTCAATCAATTTTTTCAGTATCTTTACTCTCTTGTCAATTTTCGTCTATTTGAAATAATCTCTGTTGTTTCAATTTTTATCGAATTCACAGTTTTTAGGTTTAAAACATTTAAAGATCGATCTTTTTTTCGGTCTTTTTTATACTATGCGTTTCCTCGATTTTACGCACGTAACGTACGCACGAGCTTTCACATATGCTGGTGAATCAACTCGTTGTACGAATATTTTTCCGTCACACTGACGATAATGAACAATTTTTTAAAAATAGGCTATCTTTTTTTAAAATAATAAAGCATGGTTTTCGAACCCTTAGGTATTTATATTTAATCGACAAGAAGTGGAATATTAATTTTATTCTATATTGAAATAAAATTTCAAAAAATGTCGATTAGCTGTAATAAATATTGAATAAATAAGGCGGTGTGTAACAGAAAATAATGAATGAAGAGCGAAAGGGTGAAATTTAAATATAAGATTCCGTTCGAGAAATGCATTTGCCGAGGTAGAGAGTGTGCTGCTTGCATCCAAATAATTCTTCGCTCGGTTCCATTAGAAGCGTTTTCTGCCAGCTCTTGGCTTTTAAATAAACGATTTCCCTCCCGTTTCCATAATTTCTCCCCGCCGAGGGTTTTGGCTGTTCGGGAGGGCGCACCGGGTGATCGAAGCTCGGCTAGAGCCGTACAGTAACTCCGCTTTACGAGCCACGGAATTGTATTGGGTGCTGGGATGCTTTTTTTTTATTTCCCCGTGAGAGAGCGGGCGACCTTCTCGTCTCTCGGGAGTTGAAGGAGAGAGACGAGAAGGGAATAATAAGGAATAAGGAGAAAAAGAAAGATAGAAGAAACGGAAGAAGTTGGCCGGGCGGTGGAGCGAAAGGGGTGGCGTGAGAACCGCCCGCCGTTATTCCCGGGAAAAGTGGATCTACCTAGTAGGTGGTACGGTGCAGAAACGGAGGCGGTCCTATTCTCCTCGGTGGGCGTTGAAGGAGTGGGTGGGGGGGAGGGGTGCCGGAGCACCCCCGCGTGGAGCTTTCTCCTCCCGGATTCTTCGTTCCCGCGGTTCGGTGCCCCTTGAGTCGAAAGCGTGGACCCGGCGGCCGCCCCCGACACACTGTCTCCTCCGATCCTCCTATTCTCGCCAATCGACTCTTCCACCTTTCCTAGACCGCCTCCGACTTTGCCCACTCTCCTCATTTTTCCTCTGCAAGCTTTCTCTCTCTCCCTCCCTCCCCCCCCCCCTCGCCCCCTTTTCGCTCCTTGCCTAGCCAAATTGCCGAGTCTAGGCAGCCATTCTCTCCCGACGCTGTCATCCGCAGTTTCGTTGCCTCGACGGAGCTTTCAATTACTTGATTAGAAAGCGCAAAAGCTTCCAGCTCCGATACTCCGAGGGTCCGCATTCTTTTTTTCACGTTCGTTCTTAAAACGAAAGATCTTTGCATTCCCTGAAATTTCTCGTTAGTTTATTCTTCAAGCTTTCTTTCAAGGAAGGGTGAAAAAGCTCTCAACCCTTATGTGATTATTCTCACGAGACGTTTCTCGATGCTATTCTCAAAAAGCTTTTTCTCCTCCTCGCTGATGCAGGAATTCTCTATATGTACCGGTACATGAATTTCAATTTTTCTTCAAAGCTTTTCTCGGAATTTCATCTCTGACAAGTTATTCTCCAGGTTGATTACTGGAGATTTGGGGTTTTCACTTTTATTTCTTGGGAGCTGGGCTCCCTGTGTGCGGATAAACGCGATAGTCTCTCGGCTCGGAACGTAAACTCTGAATCCTCCGGAGCGCAACAAGAAGCGGGTACTCGCACAGATGCAAGCGCACGAAACCCCTTCTCGCGCGCATCCAACGGCTGCATCCCTCTCCGGCCATTTCCGGCCAGGACTCGACAAAGCTCCACCCACTTTTATATTAATCACGTCTTGGCTCTTGCTTCCACCCTCTTCCTTCTTCTTCTTCTTCTTCGTCTTCTTCTTCTCCTCCACGCGAGCTTTTCCTCCCCTCGCTTCGTGTCCTTCCTCCCTCCCGGATGGACAGAATCTCCGTTCTCCATCTTTCCTATTCCCGTTGCGCGATTTCCTTCGTTTTCTCACGCAGCCCGGGAGAACCACACCTCTGCCTCTGGCTCCATCCGTTCTCTATCCTGACAACCGTGTCTCATCCTCCAATCCTACTGACGTTCTCAGCTCCGCATCCTAATTTCAGGCTGCAAAATCATTTTTCACTTTTTTTTTGTATTTTCAGATACAAATTTCTAGAAATTTTGTCTCGAATCTGCTTTAAACGTTGTTGTTCTTTTTTTTTAATTTTCTAGAAAAGCGTGTAAGATTGCGAATAAAAGAGTAATATGAGTATTATTATCGAAAAGTTAGATTTTTGATACTGATTCATTGTTTGATCGTTTTTTAAATATTTATAAGAAATTTCTGATGGACAATAAGGATATCTTTTAATTTTGGAGATCTTAAAATTTCAACTGGTGACAGAGCTTTCTTTTTCCTCAGTTTACAAGACTTTAAGGGTCGCTTAGCGATTGATGGAATTAATTCATGTTTTAATTATTAGATACTTTTTTTGTTTTTAAAAATCTATTACATATGAAATTTCGTATAAATGAATATAAAAGAATTGTAAACAACGTTAGGACCTGTATTTTTTTATGGTTTGAGAACAGAGGCAAGATATAATTCTTTCTGAATTCAAGTTATAATATTTAAAGATAATATCATAGTAATTTACAGTAACACTGAACAATAAGTATCAGTTTTATCGCGCGAACCGAGTTACGCGTACTATAATTTTTTTCTTTGGGAGAAAGCAGAGTAGGATTTTTAACCACCTCGTCAATTTTCACCTCGCCAATCGCGGCCCGTATCGACCGATGCACGAACGAGAAAGAGAAAAGAAAGGAAGCCACTCGTGGCGTCATCGCGGCTCGTTTAGCTCGTTCCCGCGATTCGCACTTTCGTTTTTGTTCATCGATCACAATGCGCGCAACACGTGAATCTTTGTTTCTTTTTTTCGTCCTGCCACCTGGTTTCCCCTTTATCTGGGACCCCCTTGTTTTTTTCCCATTCAATTCGAGAGTGCCGTCATCGACTTCGTATTGACACCTTCGACGGGCTTTCCGCGATCGAACGACAGAGCGCGAGACTTGAAAAACGCGAGAGTACAAAAAGGCAGATGTGCAGAAAAAAACAAAAAAAAAAGAGGAAGAAAAAGAGAAGAGAATGGAAGGCGCAAAACAGAGGCGAAAAAATAGAGTACAATAAACGAAGGGAAGGGAAAGGAAAATAATTGTCATCGAGGGTATTGTTATCTGGATGAGTCGGTGACGCGAGTTGACACCTTGGAGCAAATTGGAAGGGTGTTCGCGTACGAGAAACGAGCAGGTATGATATCGCGTGCCACTTAAGTCCTGCTCTCACGCTTTCTCTCTTTCTCCCTCTCTCTCACTCTCTCTCTCCCCCACCTTGAACAATATCGACGAGCCGATCATTTCCAGCCTGTCACGCACCCCAGTTTCGTCCTTATTCTCGACGAAAGGCCTCTCAGCGAGACATAATCCGGTATTCGCGACTTTATCGATGCGCGACTCGGAGCCCCGAAACGCATAAGCGGGGGGGGGGGAGGGGGGACAATGACGATTGACGAGGAATCCGCGTCGCTGGCGAGTGGGCGGGAATGGCTTCGCGCCGATGATGTTGTCGACTTGGAGTCCCCCGCGTCGCCGAACCGCTCATCCGTTTTCCCGCGAACGTGTGCATGTGTACACGATACAAATGTATATTCACGCTTTATTGGCGTCCGCGCTCCCGAGATTATTCACCCGATTATTTATCCGTTCGATCACATTGATCGGATATTTATCGCACAAACAGAAACCAAACAACCGATCCTTCTGGTTTACACGTCCGGACGAATCCTGTATCGTCTCTCGTCGTTGAACGCTTCCGACTCATCGCTCACCCCGACCCGTCTATCGATACCTCCTCGATGATTCTTCCCTTATTTGTGTACAGCCACGTTATCGGCGCAATTCCATCCAGCCTCTGGCAAATTGTCTCGCCTCGAGAACTCGATTCTCATATCTCACATTATTTTTTCCTCCGAATCTTTTTTACCTCATTTTTTTTCGTTTCCACTTTATTTTTATCGATATCACTTATTTTTTCGATATAACATATACAATAATTATTGTTTATTATTTATACTTTATTACTTGACTTTATATGTCGTTTTAATTTTTTTGAACAAGTTCCATATCGAGTTTATGAAAAAACTCGATTACGAGATACTGGGTCAACCTCGTATCTCATATAATTCAATTGTTGATTTTTGGACCGGTTTTATTCCGTCCAAAGCAGATTTTTCTCTCGGGTTACGAATGAGCGAGAAAGAATCGTGCTGGAATACCGTTCCTTTTTTCGAGAAAAACGAGAATAATCGTGTCAAGATTAAAAAGCGGATAATTGATAAAACACTGAGTTTATCAAATTACAGCAATAAAGATAGAAAACTGATAAAAATACGAAAAAAGAATTCCATGGGAACAAAGCGAATTAAGAAAGAACAAATGAGAGCGAGGAATAAAATGTTGCTGGATTAAAATCGAAGAGAGATGAAAATTTGATGGAAATAAGAAACGTGTAAAAATAATGATTCGGTGAGAATGGGATAAAATGTATAAGGGAATATAATTAGCCAAGTAGAAAGAGAAGAGTGTTTTAGTTTGCGTGTCTGATCGATAGCGGACATTACTACTGCGGTTCGGTGACTCCATCAATTTCCGTGTCGCGCAGTGCGGGGAACACAAAACGTACGTTATTCAAATTCACAGGCGAGATGGTCGGGGTATCGATGTAGCGACCGGGATGGAACGGAGAGAGAGAGAGAGAGAGAGAGAGGAAGAGATTCGGATAAAGGTCTAGTTACACAGGAGGTTTGGAAATTTTGGGCTCTGATCGGGCGATGAATCAACGACGATGCATGTGGAAATGGGCGCCCCTCGCGGCGGCCCCTGCCTCTCCAACCCGTGTACACATTTGTCAATAGAAACAAGCATTCTCGCGACCTCGCAACGGTTACGCCGTTTTCGAAGCCTGCCAAGGATCGGACACGGAAATTCGCGTGTTTCCCGAACTATTTTGAATAAAAAGAAAACTCGAAAGCACAAGAGAAACTCGCGTCACAGTTTGTATTCTCAATCATCAAGTGCAAACGAAAAGTTAAATAAATTTTCGCGTATGCTTTTACTTGCAAAATGAATTTCGATACTTTTTACTCTTTTTATTCTCGCTCATTTTTTTTGTTCTTTCTGCAAATTCAATGCAATATTTAATCACTTTTTTTTTCTCGATAATCGAAATGCCTGTAGACAAGGTTCGTAGAATCGGGGTATCTTCGAAATGTAGATGGAAAATCGAAGGACGGGGTGTTATAGAGGAATTGCATATTCGATACCGAAATTCAGACACAACGCTTACTTGTTACGTTGTCGAATGCCAGGAGGAAGGCTTCCCAGCTCGATGATTTGCCGCTCTTATATCTCTTTCTCTCGCGTGCGCCATACCTGTAGACACTATTTCGTAACGTATGCGCAAATCCGCGAATATTCTACGCTCGCTTGCTATCGACATCGGCCCGAACCCACGTACGAGCCATTAAATTATTATCTCCGTTACAACCAGGACGCGTCTTCCCAAAGTCCTGGATCGAATCGACCGAATCGATTTGCCCTCAGACTTCATCGGCAAGAAATATTAATTAATCTTTACATTTTTTATATCTCATTCAGCACAAAAAACAAATACACGTATATACGACACGATTTTCCTTAAAAATTTTTTAAAATTGCGACGTAATTTTTTAACATTTCATTGCAAAGATGAAAAGCTTTCGAAAGCTCATAGAAAAATCGCACAATGTTATGTTTACGATAAAAAAAAGGAGAGAGATGCGAAGAAAAAAGAAAGGAAACGTGAAACGAGATCTTGCAACGCGATTCAGACGAAACGACAACGTTGGTTTGTATCTGCGTAAACAGAGCAGTTGGAGTACTGATAAGAGAGAATATTAAATAAAAGAATAAATAAACAGGAGTTCACTGGCAATGGGAATGATGAGAAGAAATATTTGTCGCGACCTAAAACAATTTTTATCGATTGACCAACAGTTCAGTTTACACACATATCGTCTGGCCATGATACGAAGTAAAAATATAATGAAATTACAAAAAAAAAAGAAGGAAAAATGTTACAATAATTCTCGTTTCGTTATAGTTCATACCATCGTTCAGAACTGAAAATTAATTTAAGTGCCATCATACTTTGTGTGTTTTTCCCATATTGCTTCTTTTCTTATCGAGGTTAGAGTTTGTGCTATTGTGTGGAAAGTTTATGAAGATACTCGTCAACTCCAAACATTTTTTTCTCATTCTCTCTCTCTCTCTCTCTCTCTTTCCTTCGCATTATAGTGTAAGCTGGAAAACAAAAATAAAATTCCATTTCGAGCAAGATTATCTTAAAGATTATCCCCGACTCACTAATTTGTTTTTTTTTTCTATACATCAATTTTCTTCTATTTTGGTCGTTATTTATCTACTTATTTCGATCGATTTTTTTTGTGGAATTGTTGGTATAGGAGGGAAAAGGTTTCATTCTTGATGTCAGTTGATTTTATTTATTCTTCGCGTGCTGCTTATTTTTTTCTTTTTTTTACTCGTGACGTGTATCGAATTATTATTGACTGGTATCGGAGGCGAGTATCATTCCTGTTATCAGTTTGTCGACACCGTTTGCTCGTCGCTGCAGGGAACGTCGTTCATCGACGCCGTAGAAACTCGGTGGCAGTTACAAGCAGTGCTTCGATTCTCACACTTTGTCCTCCGGATCTTTCCGCGATTGTGGAAAATCGGGAGAGTCTCTCGCAATCTTCGACGTTTTAATGATCAATCGGGATAAACGAAAATTGATCAGTGCTCGGTGAAGCTTGTATTGCGAATATTTCCTCACCAGCGTGACGAAAAAAACGATTTGTCGATTTCACAGTTTCGATTTTCTCGAGGCAAATTGTGCTACCAAATTCGATCACCTCGGATTTCGTGATCGAAACTTTTCTCCGGTTAAATAAAAAAACGAATTGCTCGATCGTTTCGTTGCGCGCCGCTTGCTTTTGTTTTTTCTTCGCGCACTCTCTTTTCTTTCGAGTCGGGAAACAAGTGACGTATAAATTCGACGGCAAAGTTATTTTTCTCTCGAAAAAGTGCGAGATTTCGTTTCTCTTTCGTACACACCGTAAAGAAAACGCTTCGAGAACGACATCACGGGGGATTTCACGCTTCTTTAATGGCACCCGAGTGTGCGGAATATTCGTCGTACCATTCTCACTGACTTTGGAAGAGTTAGAAATGTGTTTCTTCATGGGCTGGCGAGAAGGCGGCATAAAAATTCCTGATTTGTGAGCCGCCGGTGTGCAACCGGAGCAGGTTCGTCATTCATTCTGTACGTTTTTTTTTCTCTTCGCCCAAATCCATTATTTTCCGAAATAAAAACCATATACATTGATTTTTCGCGGTGTTATTGACACTGAAAATAAGCAAAGGAAAACCTGTCGTAAATATTGGCGATAAAAAATTTATCAACATATTTATCGAGGGGAGATTTAAGCAATTGGATGCAAATAATGTGAGATTGCGATAGGTTCGAATTCGTCTGGCTTTTGAGCTAGGTTTTAACATTTTTTGCATTATTATGAGTTTAATTTCGTTATCGGCGTGTCGTTGCTATTTGCACAACGATGTTTTAGCGTCGATAAGAAAATTTCCCGTCCCCCTTGCGGGTTCTCTGTCTCGCTCTTAATTGTGCTCGATCGCGGTTTCGCAAAATATATTCTCTTTATTTACCGTAAGCCTCGTACGCGTCGTATTTGCTCGTACTCTCTCCTCGTATTCTTTCCTCGACGATTTCACGATTGCCGGCGTGAAATCGTGGCTACGAGAATTCGATAAATACGCTCACCTTGCGCTACTATACGAATGGAAACGTACACGTGTACTGCACACTTTGCCCGATAGCTCGAGACACACAAGAGACTATTTTACAACGTTTTTATCTCGATCAGACTTCAGCACGAAAAAAAAATGAAATGTCGAGAATACGACAGATCGTCCTTGTCTCATGAAAATGTAATCTATTCTCTTTAAATGTTGCATATGTTGTAAATAATAAATAATACATTTTTCTCTACGAGCTATATCATTTGAAATAATTTTAGTACGAAAATAGAAATATTATCAAAAAATCGATATTATCGACTCAAAAATGATTCTCAGCTTTTACATTATACATCTGGCGTGAATATATAGAATAAATTGATATTCTAATTTTACTGAAGAGTTTATTTTTGAAGTGAAAAATATTGATCGTGGAACTATTGAACTAATTGTGGCATTCGCAACTATGTTTTTTAATTTTCAAATGAGACAGCTTTTTATTTTTATAAATGCTTTAATTATAGTATTATTCATTTCAATTTTTAAAATAAGTTTCCTTAACGATGTACATTCGTTTTAAGTGGAAACATCAAGAGTTCAGCAAACATATTTTTTTGTGACAGTTGTAATTGCATAGTAGTCATCAATAATTACATTCTTCAGACCCAATTTGTTAAAGTATTCTTTAAAAGCTAATTTTTTTTCACCTTGTCATAAACTAATACTATACTTCTATGAACTAAATTATAACGAATAGGATTTAAAAATATATTCCGTTTTATAATGAATATACTTATACATTGACATTTTATAGTAAGAACTACACCATATTATTCTCTCTCTCAGTAATCTCAGTGACGTTAGCTTATGGTTTTTCAATACAAAAGTCTGTGCCGTTATTCGTTACGAGTATCATAAATTTTTCTCCGAATGTAAATATATTCTAAATTGAATCACAAATGAGAAGACCCCGATGGACCGGAGCGAGAAAATAACGAGTCAAGTTTTTCGCCGAAGTGTCTCGAAGGAACAATCGCCGAAGATAAAATCGCGAAAAAAATGAGAATGAAAGGTAGGCAAGAGTGAGACGCGAATGAGTCGCGAGATCGGGTATCGGTCGTCATCGATAAACGTCTATTGAGAAAAATCAAGATTTTTTTCCCTCTCGCGTTTTTTTTTTCATCAAATATTGTCCGGTATCTGACAAGGTTGCGTGGGAGGGAGTAGTTTATCAATTTGGCGCGGTGCACGGGCGAGCCAGATGCGAAGTGTGTTTCGTCGGACGCGCGTGTGCTCGCGTTCCGCATTCGTGTGCGCCGCGGGACGCGTGTGGGTCAGGGATGACATAACATCATCGCGGCGAACGCTCGTCGCGATTTGCGAAACAGATTTACGCGTGGGTCGTATCGCGGCCATTTATGATAATGATGTGTAGAGGTTTATCCTTCCCCTGGACGCCTCATATAGTATACGCTCCTCCATGCGCATCTATATTTTTCCCTGCACACATTTCTCTGGACCCCTCCACGTGGGTGTGCGCCGATCCTCCGTTCCGCGAGCGATCGTTTCATTTATACAGAATCATCACTCTGACATTATTATTGTGCATTAAATACCTGTTGATGGAGATCTGTGCATCTCAATTTATTGCATTTCCAAATAATTAAACTTTTAATTTAAAAAGTAATAATAATAATAAATTGGAAGTATTTATCTATTAAGTTTCTGTATTAATGAGTACTTTTGTTGACTCTGTAAGAATTTCTGAGTAATTGTGTATATTAATTTAGTGTGTTAAAAACAAAGTTTAGGTTTCGTATTATTTTAATGTGCAGAGGAAATAGGGAAGAAGGTGGTGCGAGGGAATAGGTCGAGTTGTCTGCTCGAGCAGAGCCGAATCTACTTAACACCGTCCCTGATGCACGAGATGCATTAACGTATACAGATCTGTGGGAGGTTGCAATCTCTTTCTCTCTTCCTAGAACTCTATCTCGCTCAGCCTAGAATTTCATACACGTCCGTCTCGCTCCCTCCGCTCACAATATTCGATAAAGCGTTCTCTGTCCGCTCACGATATACTCGGTGTGTTCGTAATTTTGTCCCTCTCTGTCTCCACTTGGAATTTTCAATGTATACATTATTCTGTCTCATTCTCTCCATACTATTTTTGATGTATACATAATTTTATGTCTCCATCTCTCTCTAAGCATCACCGGCATCAGTAGCGAACACACTCCGAGGGATAATCGTCAAAGACGATTGGTAGCTTCCTGTCATTCACGTGAGCACCGTCACCGATCCAGAGCGGAACGGTGCGACGGTGCATGCGGGCTCTTTTTCCTCCACACCACAATAACACACGATCCACACGCAAATCGCGGCTCTGTCCCTCTCGCGGAATAATCGACCCAGTCATTAGCCAACGTCTTTCCTCTCCATTAGCATCGATCCGGCTTATTCGAGTCTCCTTACTAATTCAACCTTCAATCTCTATCTTATTCTTTCTCCATTTCACTTTCGATTCCAATCGGATATATTGCCACTACTCAAGGTGGAATTTCATCGGAAACTCGTGCATTTCCTATAGATTCCTTTTTTTTTCATTCATAACTTTTACTTCGTTCCATTTTCATTTTTGGATCATCTACTAATTTTTATCGTCATAATTATTATTTTATTTCTGAATCCTCTTTGTATTCCAGTTTTTGATATTTGCTCCATTTTTTTTTGGGTGATTGAAGATAATTGGAATAGTAAATTAACCTTGGGTGCGAAAATGATCGATTGATCGATGGGAAACGTTGCCAAGGCCTCTGATGCTCGTGTTTTTCTCGCGTCTCTCTCAGCTGCAATATTTGCTGTATTTAGAGTGCGAGGCGTGTTTTTGCTAGTGGTAGGCCCGAGCATGCGAGCTTTACTGCCTCCTTCCTTGCCACCAGCTGTTACTCTTTCTGATGCCAGTCATTATGATGATGATCGTGATGACTGCGATGACGATGCACCAATGATACCCGCGCGCCACTGAGAGAGGGCACGAGGCATCATTTACGAGACAACTTATAACCCGGTATCAACTTGTTGCCTCTAATTCTCCTTCAAATTTCAGCTATAAAGCTCATTCTTACATCACGCAAACAAGCGAATTGAATTTTTATATGTCGTCGACAAATATAGAAAACAAATAAAAACTGTTGGAATAAGAAAAAAAACATTATTTAAATATCCATAAATTATTTTATAACAATTAAATACACGTAAAAAAATGCAAAGTGTATGTAAAAGTTTGAATCTTGTTGACTTGCGACCACAAAAATGATATGAAAAAAATGTGCAATGAAATTTGGTAAAAATGGTAATATTTAAAAAAGGCGAAATTAATTAAAATATGTGTGTATAGTTTTGGGATGAGTGATAAGAAAATAATCGATGGCTCGGGAAGATGATTATAGCGAGGAAAAAAAAAGTGTGTGGCTTTAGGAACGTGTAAACGTGTATCTCGGCGCTGAATAAAGGACAGCGGTCACTTTGCAATAAACGTGCCATCTATTTTGTAATAGAAACAACGGCGGAAGAGCCTAATTCCACGAGTAGCAGCGCGACCAGGCGAACGCCATTACGTTTACGCGTACAAATAAACCCGGCTCGCTCGCACACGTATATATATTTTATTGTATATTTATACATTGACGCATACGCGGGATTTATATGTGCGTCAGGATGAGCAGTGAGACTAAAGAGTGGCCGCAGCTCTTGGTACTCATCGCCATTAGACATCACGTACACTCGTTAGCCTCGTCTCACTACGCGAAACGACACGAATCCCTGATGTCCCGCTTCGTAAAGAATTCGCCTTTTCTCGTACCGATCAACGTGTCTGAGACTCGGAAGGGCTCGAGACGTCGAATTTTAGTATTTTCAGCGACGCCCTTTTCGCTCCGAACGATCTATTTGTTGCTAACGTCCGTGAGACGTTACTCTTGTCGCGTCTCTGAATTCGTGTCCGCTCCGCGCGTGCACATTGAACATTCAGCTCGTCGCGAGAACGACGCTACCTTCCTAATTATACCGGAGTGGACCACTCGATGCGATAAGCGATTTACATACCGAACGACGCGATGGATTTACACCGGACGGCTGCCGCCGCGTTAACAGCCCGACGGAGAGAGTCTCCCGCAGAGACGCCTTCCAAAAGCTTCGCAATTATATTCGTTAATATATCGCGTACACAAAAATCAACATTTAATTATTATTATTATTTTCTTCTGAAATTTTAATCACGCACGCGGTCATTCGAATATATTTGTCAGTAGAAACATTATTCAATACTTTTTCATTATAATTTTTCGATATAGATATAATCTCTTTTTATTGTTTTTTTAGGTTTATTTATCAACGTTCTAGGTACTTTTTATCAATAACACAATATTGCAGCTCTATTTTTTCCTCTTCCGTAAACTTGTGAAACTTTGGCTAACATTGATGAAAATCTAATAAAAAGGCGGTATCTGTAGACCGGGTCAATGATAAGATAAGGATAAAAGTGGTCGGGATAATTTTAATCTGCGTCGCTGGCGAAAGGCGCGATAAAGGTGGTATCCCCGTTTGGAAAGTCTAATCGAAAATTTGAGTTAAAATTTTAGTTATTGAATAGAAAGGTATAGATATGAAAATCGATATAAATTGAGTTATATTTTTTTGTTTAAGTTCACGATGAGGTATTTTGAAAGAGAATAATAGAGGTGAGAGTTCCGAGGCTTAAAAAAAGGTCGAGACAGAGGGTGATTGGCCGAAGATTTTCCCCTTCTTTGGCTCGAGCAAGCTTCGAAGAGAGAGCGCAGAAGCGACCAGAAGTAGCTCGTTCCCGTTGATAAATCCGTTTCGGCGTTAGCTTGAATGTTCCATTGATGAGTACATATACATGTATTTTCACGTGCATATATATAAATATACATAAATTGAGCGAGAGAGAGAGAGAGAGAGAGAGAGAGAGAGGGAGAGAAGCGATGGAATAAGAGATCTCGGGCCAAGAACTGCCCTGTTGGTAATTCCACGTTTGCCATTTTACACAGAGACACGTACACAGGGGCACATTTTAGTATTAATAGTTATGAATCTAGAATAGATTCTAGCGCTTTCGTACACGGGAGAGAATGGAAGCGATGGAAGAAAGCTCGGGGGAGCGAGAGAGATAAGAAGCGTCGAAAACTTGAAGGGATGCAAGTCGAATAATTAGACGGCAGAAAGGAGAGCTTCTTAAGGCCTTTTGCTGCCAAGAAATAATCTATAAATATTTAGGCCGGGAGGCAGGGGGAAGGATATACTCGCGATTCAAGCCGCGAGAGATATCGCGCCCGAGTCCGAAAGTTCGGAGCTTTCCTCGCCGAGCGTAATATCTCGCTTCTTGCGAGAAATCTCTCGGACTCTAAAGTCGCCGGGAATACGTGCACGCGCGTGTACGTGCGCGTTTAACTTGATTTCGTTGAGAATAAATGACGCGGGGCGAGACACGTTGCTTCGTGAGAGATCTCTGGATTTTACTCCTCCTCCTCCTCCTCGATCCCCATCTCTCTTTATACATCTCTTCTCTCTTCTTTTCTCTCTTTCTCTCGGCTCGGCAACCTGCTGCTGCTGGAAGTACGACCGTGAAATATTCATTCATGATTGCCTTCCTCCGCAATCTTCTTTGAAAGCGAGACACGTGTATTTATTCAAACTCGCTTACGTATTATTTATTTCCGACTAACATTTTCTGATTGCTCCAATCAGAATTTCACACAATCAAAATATCGCCCCGTGCTGATTTTTGCTCATTGAAAAATAAAATTCTATCACGATTGAAGATACATACAAATATCGCTTCATTTGTTCTTTGAAAATTAAAAATGTAGATTTTCAAAAGTATAGTTTATAAATGCAAGAAAAAAGATATACACGTTTAATTTGAGAGAATTGTGATTTCATGAATGAAATCACCGGTATATATACTCGGAGGAGCGTCTGAATCGAAACTTGGACGACGTTTTGCGAGAATTTTGCGGAACGTGCCTATGGCAGCAGAGTTCCCTTTCATTTAGCCTCTGGATGTCCATCGGGGTGAACATTCCTCGACGAGACTCGCGCCACAAGTGCCGCGAAGAGAAAGAGAGAGAAGGAAAGATGCGCGTCGGTGACCCGACCCGTTGCTTCTGTCCAGGCGCTTTTCCTATTTATAGAATTCGTGCGAGGACCGCGTACAATCTCTTCCTCGTACAGACTCTCGAGATCATTCTCGCTCTCGAGAGCTTGCATCCATTTTAAACAATTTTTACCATTTTTATTTCACGCAGCAAACTAATTTATATTTCATGCATTTTCATTTAATATCCGTACATTTTACATCTTTCGATCGATTCTTTTTAAATATGAATATATGTGGTGCACAAAATGGGGAGCAGGTACATTTACTTTTGCTTAATAATAATGAGATTAATGTGGTTTGAAATAAGGGTTATAATAAATTTATCACATAGCAGTGTAGTATATGTTTTAACGTTATATTTATGTTTTTTTAGTAGATTTTAATTCTTTTTAACACGTTTATTAAATGTCTAAAGCAGTCTAATTTTTTAAAATAGATGAAGTGTTTCAAATGTTTGATAGAATATAAAATGATTCACAAAAATTAAAAAATTCAAAATATTTTTTATTATTCGTATTTAATAAGAAATTTTAAAAGATATTCTAAATTCTGAATTGTAACCAATGTTGAGTAACTTGATAACGTAACAAATGAAACGGTTTTTATCACGGTTGAAGAAATATACTTGTAAACCTGACAAAAAGATGATCCTAAAATCAGTTTCTTGGCTTTTTCAATATAAATTCAATATAAATTTCATATAAATTTCATATAAATATAAATAAATTTCAATATAAATTGTGCCCCGTATAATTTGCATTTTCATTATCTACGGAAAATTTTCGAACGAATAGGCTCAAAAAGAAATTTGAATTCGACAAACTTTGCAAATTTTTGAAAAAAAAAATTTTTTTTTTCGATTTCAAGAGCTTACTGGATCAGAAATTTTTCGTAGATAACGAAAACACTACTTATTCGGTTCGCAATTCAAGAATACATATTAAAAAATTCAAAAAACCGATCGAAAAATCAGTTTTAACTATAACACACACTTTCTTATAAATTTCCACATGCGTAAAAATGTACGAAAAAAAATATAAAACAAATTTTTAATTTTGTTTCGCGCGATCCGGTAACGAGGCTGGGTCGATTTGCAATCACGTTTACGATATTCGCGGATGCGGCTGGCCTTTGTGTACGAGAGAAAAAGCTCGAGAAAGAGAGAGAGAGAGAGAGAGAGAGAGAGAGGCTCGAACGACCGTTGGAGCGGACGACGTCGACGTCGTCGTTAGTGTAATAATAAAACAGTAGCAAGTACTATAATAATGACTATAGGGAAAAGCGGGGCTAGGATTTTGTGAAAGTTCGTCGAACCGAAAATGTCGAGTGGCTCTTTTTCTCTTTCTCTCTCTCCTTGTCCCGCTCGATCCCGATTAATGTATATTCGCGTATTATAAATACACGTGTACGCGTATTTCTATACCTCGTTATAGATTCAGTATTATCGCGCCGAATGCAGATATAAATCTTGACGTTTCAACTACTGGAGTGCGCCGCGTTTGTGCTCGCCGGGACCCAGAAACCGCGAGGGCGAAGGGACTCGCTCGAAACTTCGAATAAACCATGAACTCTCTCTCTCTCTCTCTCTCTCTCTCTCTCTCTCTCTTGCAGTCATGATGCGATCGATTGTAATTATTTTTTTCCTCCCCTTGATTTTTACCGGTGACGAGATCATCGTGCGAGAATCGTTGCGAAAATCATGACAGAGAAGAGACGAGAAAATGCATGAAATATAAAATAATGTAAAAAGAATTTCATGACTTGGCCCGATGAATACAGACTCGAGTGCGCGAACTCGAGTCGCTTTTCCTGTTATTTTTTTCCATTTATTTGCGTGTCGCAATTACTTTTATTCTTTACACGCTGATAGAGAGTTATTTCATTTTTTTTTAATTATTCAAGAATATATGCATTTGAGGAATAATTTTCATTTTTTATTTATTAAAAAATGTAGGTTTCATGACGAACGCTTCAATATACCAAAGAAAGATTATCCAGAGAGATAAACCTTTTGATTATTTATTTTTCGAACGTGACAAAGGTTTAAATGAAATTTCGAAATTTGAGTCCCACTGGTGTGCTACTGGGAAGTAATATATAATTTCCTTTTTTTCCGAGAATGGGGACGAGAGGATTCGCGGTTTCGAAATAAATTTAATAAAAGCGTGGATTGCGAAAGGCATTAATCGAAGTTGTGTATTTTGGTGATTAGCGTTGCTCGGGCGAGTCACGAGGGTTCGGGGACTCGCACACGAATCAACGCGTATTTATAATCGGTCGTGCGAGAAGATCTCGGTTAGCGCGGCGAAAAGTTCACTCTCGATTATTCGTCTATGCGTCCGGATAGCTGGGAGAGAAGGAGAGAGAGAGAGAGAGAGAGAGAAAAGAGCCGTGATTTACAATCGATTCCACACCACACCGCGAGTATATGTTGTGCACCGTTAAAATTTATTAAAAGCATCAAAGGAGCGTGCTTTGAAACCACTCCAAGTCTAGCTCTGTTCTCTCGTTTCCTCTCTCTTCTTTCCTTCGCAATATCTCTCTTTTTCCCTCTCGCGGGCCGTCCCTCCCCACCCTCCGGGAAATAACATGTACGTGTTTAGCGAGAAATAGAGTTCGCGTAAATCTCGGCGTGTACACACCCGAACGAGAATAAGCGGCTTGTAAATGCGGCTAACTTGCGCAATTGTAATTTAGATCCGGTCCGGGCGAGCCGAGCGGCCGCCTCGTATCAGAATTCGCAACCTGCTCGGCTCTTCCGCTTCCAATGGACTCGCTCGAGAAAAATATCATTCTCTCGTTACGATCTTCCTCCTTATTAACTCAGGCTTTTCCTCCGGCTGCGCTTCCATCCATCTCTGGCCTGCGGCACGCATTACGCGTCACATTAAGACTCGAGCCCGACCGAGTAACAAGGCACTGCGATGATAATTCATTCCAACGAGAAATATAATTATTTTCTTGACCTCCAAAGCAGCAAAATTGCCTGAGAATATTTGGGTCGAATCTGCTCTTCTGTCGTTTCTACTTATTTGCACACACATTATAAGAATAATTAAAATATATATTTATTCGTATATTATTCACCGTATATAATTTATCATTTTGATTATAAAAATGATTAGAATAATTGCTAAAAGTGTGATAAGAAAAATTCTTTGAATTCTCGAACTGTTTTCGTAATACGACAAAATCATTATTTTTATTGTTTAAATATTAATTTAAAATTCATTATTTTTCGTTTATAAGTTTAAATAATATGTACATTTTTTTTTGGATAAAATCGAGAGTGTGTATTGCAAAGAAAAATATATCTTTTGCGGATTCTAATCTGAGTCTTTCTCTCACTCTCTCTTGTCGTTTCGAAGATTAGTTGGCGTTACGAGTCGAAAGACAATACGGTGACACGCCTACTTCTCTCGTTCGGTTCGAGCTTCGGGCAATTTTTGTTCTCGCTTTTTCTTCTTTGTTTCCGAACGAGAGGAAAGGTTCGAGTGTGTTTCTCGAGAAGAAGCATCAGCGGCTCATCTTTTTCCCTTGACAATAAAGAGAACGAAAAAAATGTCGATGAGTCACCGAGTCAGTCATTTCCGGTCAGTCGTCGCGGCGTTCTTCCATGTCCATTTTTTTCCCAGATTTGGAACTGTATCTCAAAGTTTGAAGGAATCGAGGGTTTTTGAACGTTCTTTTAGAAAGCACTCGGGTAATGAACACACTCGAGACAATTAGCTGGTACGACGTTTTAACGACAACAACGTCGACCAGTCGTCAAATCCATTTAATGAACCGTAAAGGAAAAAGACGTTTATTTGCGTATTGTACGATACTTATGTCAGCAAATATTCTATTAGCTGTCTTTTAGCTCGCTTAACGAGCAGAAGTTAATTGAAGCATAAAAAATAATAGAATATACATTATTTGAGTTAACAACTCATTTTTTAAAACTTTCCAGCAAAATTTCATTTCAGGACAATTATTCGTAAAACTTATTCTCATAATATTATATATTTACATTCAATTAAGTTTAATTTTAACTATTTCACTGTATTTCGAAGTTATTAAAATAAAACTTCTCGCTCAATCTGCTGTTATTGATTTTTGTCGAAAAAATAGTCTCTTGTCGGAGTTTGCTTACGAGCGTAAATGGTGGCTAAATTTCGTCGTAAATTAAGAAATTTTCAGCTCATAACTTAACACGAATTATAGCTAATATAGGAGAGCAGTCAACTCATGTGCCAAAATTTTAACGGGATAGGTGAAACCTTACGCGAATTATGAAGGATTCATTTTTGGCACTGCTCTTAATCATGCACGAACACACGGCCAAGTAACTCGCAAATTATTTCTAAATGTGGCTTTCCGATTATTTGGAAAATTTCGAGAATTCAGGCGCAAGAGCCTTTCGAGGGAAGAACAAATTTTAACAAAACTGGGCGCGAAATAAAAAACGACGATATTATTTCTGACGTGTCATCAACGGTTTCGAAGACTCGAGAGACAAATTTTCCACGAGAAAAGTCGATCGACCTTTCAATAATTCAATAACATGGGTAATTATAGGAATCGATGAAATCTTGCGATAAAATAATAAATTATTCCGACTCTGTTCTCGCAACGAATAAAAAGTGAGAGGGGGAGTTGGGAACGATGGTAAATACGAGAAATATCGGTTGGTCGCTCATTTCCAACTTTTTCTCTTCCATCGTGGTAAGAGAAAAAAGGAGTTGAAGAACTAAGTTGTCGGTTTTCAGAGTTCGACCCTCGGATATAAAGAATTTTTTCATTCTCTCATTGGGATAAGCCGGAGAAAAAGAGACGAGCCAGCTTTCTTCCTGCGTAAACAATTAAAAGCTTCGTTCTCAATAAACGCCTTTTCCGTGGTTCAATTGTGTTATGCCCCGAGACTTCTCGCTAAGACGCGAGGGGGCTCGGCCCCAAGAAGGCCAACGCCGGCTCTTATTCGGAGCTCGAAAAAAAAAAAGAAAACGAAGAGAAAGAGAAGAAAGAAAAACTTCTTTCTTTCCCTGCTCTTTCATCCCCCGACCTCGTTCTACGGTGAAACTTATTTTCTCACTGGGATGAGCGAGACTCCCCGCTTTTAACGAGCATTGACGCTTGCACTCGAACGAAGAGGAAAAATTGTTGTTTAATCTTGTCAGCAAATTTGGACAGCTGTCAACAGAAAGTTGCGAAATAATTATTGAAAATATATAATAACGATATCAAGAATATTCCATATTTTTCACTATATAAGTATATTTGATCTTCTTGGTATAAAGATTAAATGAATAAATTTTCTCTTGACTTTCGTTCTAAAAAAAAATCAATCGGTATGAAAAGTAATAAAAATGTAGAATTTCGCGTCACTTTGTTTTTATTTCTCCAACTTTTGGATCGCGATTGCACGGATTCCTCGTCGATGGGATTTCTGGCTGTGTCGTTCCTTTTCACGTAATTCCATGAGCTTGGAGCTCCAGAGAGAGAGAGAGAGGGAGAGGGTTTTCGGATTTACGGTAAAATATTCAAGACGCGACGCAAACGTCTTCCTGCGTCAATTTCATCGGAGCGTGCATTCTCCCGTAAACGATACACAGACACGAGGGCGCGCAAACACAAACGGTGATATGGGAAAGCATGTACTTGATACTCCCTGTTTTTGGACGATATACTATGCCCTCGGTCCTGTCTGAGGGGTGACTGCACTCCGCCGCCGCATTTCCTCCGAGAGAGAGAGAGAGAGAGAGAGAGCAAGGCACGACGAATTAGCGTACAAAAGACTGAGCATCGCTACGCGATCTCGTATCGATTTTCTTCTCAACCCTTTCGCTATATCAAAATATATTCCATGCACCTTATTTTCAAAACTTTTTTTTTCTCAACTTTCACCAAAAAATAATATTTATTTTTTCACTAAAATTATAAAAAAAATTATATTTAAAAAAAACCCATGCATACTGTAAAAAATTTCGCGGTTTTAACCAAATTGTGTGAGTGATAAAAGGAAATGGTGTTAAATAATAACACCGGTGTGTGTTTGGTAAAAGATGTAGGTGGTTTTACTTGCTGATTTCACGGACATAAAAATCGATGTTTTCAGCAACAGGAATGGGCAGAGCTCGATACTTTCCTGAAAAAACATTCTGAAAAAAAATTAGTATACAAAATTAGGATAGTAAATAACTCTACATCAGGGTAAATCTTTGCATTCAGAGAGAGAAAATCAAAACACAATTTACGAACTTGTTAACATGAAATTTTTTACAAACAAAGTTGCATATAATGTGCATGAACCTTACAAATAAATCGACACTTACATTATTCCAAAATAATCTTTATATTATTGATTTTATGGTGTTAGCAAGAATTTTACGCACTAAATGGTGTTTATATTTCGGTGTTAATAATTATTTACACTGATTTAAC
This sequence comes from Cremastinae sp. A BG-2022a, assembly GCA_030522545.1. NCBI lineage: Eukaryota > Metazoa > Arthropoda > Insecta > Hymenoptera > Ichneumonidae > Cremastinae sp. A BG-2022a. The sequence goes on along the minus strand of JAPYYW010000189.1, from coordinate 6,521 downwards.
ACAGCATATTAGCTATACATCTATCAACACCATGCCATTCTACACCAAACGGTGGAAACTATATAGACCAAGAATGGTGTTTAATCGATACCATTTTAAAACCAGATTTTTCACAATGTAAAGTGAAATTTGTTTTTTGGAAAATGTGTGTATATAAAGAAAAATTATTCGTTTCATTTTTTTTTCTTCATATTTTACGTCGTATGCACACTTGCGCATAGTTGTACATAAAAATGTAGTAAAAAATTGTTCCATCGATAAAACGGTTTAGACGATAAGAGACAATCTGCTGTCGAAAGTGAAAAAAGGGGAAAGGTACGAAATTGTGGACAAAGGAGAAAAGGCTCTTCGTGGGCAGACGGGGAGGATTGTAAAAGAGGAAAATTATATATTCGTGCGTTTTTGCGGGCATAATATAACGGATAATGTCGAGTCCAGTGAAGAGGAGAACAAGAGGGAAAAAATAAGTTGAAAGGATAGAGGAACCGAGTGCATTGTCTGGGATTTATCGAGCGAATCGCTATTGCCAATTACCAGAGACGCAAAAGAAGACCGTTTTCGTTACGTAAGATCCCAACTGCCTAAGAGATTTTTCTATATACCTTTCGCTCTTTTCCCTCCTCTTTATCTTTGCTCATTCGCTGACAATGGAAAAATTGGAAAATAATTTTCAAATGTCGAAGTCGCAGAAACGCCAATTATGCTTTGAGTTTCGTGCAAATTAATTTTTTATTCCGCAGCTATATTGAGTTTAAATAATACATAAATTTTTATTTTTCAACAATGAATACTTGAAAGTTTATTTTTACGTATATCTTCGTGACTCTGTTTGAAAAAAAATGAGATGCAAATAAATTTGTTTGACGAAGTATACGTCTAAAAACTAACATTCAAAGTTTTGTAAATTTTAACGCGAAAAGTCAAACTTCCGAAAGTTCTTTTACTTAGCTCTCATCCGAGCGCAAATTGCTTGTTTAATAGATTATTAATCGGTAATTTCCGCGCGGGTACGTCCCCCTTGAGCGAGCGATGTACCTTCTTTTCTCTCCGGTTTCGTTTCTTTCCCGTTTCACCCTTTTCCCTCGTCTGCATTCCGCGATCTGCCCCTCGCGACTTTCGAAAAATCGATTTGGCCGCCCTCGCGAGTTATCGGCTTGAAAAATAAAAACATAGGCGAGAGCATTAAAAAATTAACAACTTCCGTCGCTGTCGCTCCAGGTTCATGGGGATGCGATATTTTTCTTTTATCAGACATTTTAGAAGAAATAAAACATAAAAAATATCGGGAGAACAGGGCAGAAACAAGAAAATTGCATTTCTGCATCACTCAGGGTCCAATCGCTCAGAGTCTCATAGAAGAAAAACAAAGTGCATCATTCATCGAACGCAGTCGACTCGACAATTAATCGAACTGTTTATAATTCTCAAAGTAAAGTTCCTTTACTTCGTTTACTCGGGTATCTCGTGCAACGTGCAGTCAATTTGCAAAATATTTTTAAACTGTTTTCAGCAATCTAGACATTAAAGTGATCGAGAGAGAAAGAGAGAGAGAGAGAGAGTAGGCGAAAGGGAAGAAAAAAAAACACTATCGCGAGGGGAACTCCTTAATAGCTACTTTTTGCCCCTCGTGTATCGAATCGAAAACGTACACGCAAATACGTTTATTCTAAATTCGACTTCCTAACCACACACAGGCAATTTTGCATTTATGTTTTTTATATAGACTTACGAGAAGATTCGTGCGATATACGAGTGAAGAAAATATAATAAAAAATAGCATAAATGGTTTTAGAGGCAAGTACATTCACTATTGTCTTTATTTACGTAAATTATGTGGTTATGTAGACATAAAGAACACAGTGAATAATATATGAAGAATTATATACATTATTAAAAACATTAAAAATTTGAGTGGAAAATTTATTTTGACTTTTCTAGTTTGAAAATTTATTACATCTTTCGAAATCAGATTTTATTATTACACCATTACGCATTTAAAAAAATGATCTGTCTTTTATTTTAATTATAAATTCAAGGATTTTAAAACAAACTATATATCTGTATCGATTGGAAATTCTAAAAATCTTTGCCCAATTTTAAATATAAAATAAATTATTGCAATTGTTGTATTGATACAGAAATATTGGAACAAAGATTCCAAAATTATTTATTTGGCCGATAAAAAAAATTGAATCACGAGTAACAAATGATTATTCGTCTCGAAAACTCAATTAAGGGAGAGCAGAAAAGGGGAGAGGGTGTCTAGAAGTTAGCAAAGTTTTTCGGAAATACTAATTGCGAAGTAGCAAAGTATACCGTGCGAAAGATGCGGAGGTATGGAGTTGTGTGAATGGGAGTGGGTATAGGAGGGGGGGGGGTGGTAAGGGATGATAGGGAGTCTCGGAGCCTCTCGGGGCACGAAACGAATCGAATAAACATCGAAGCGGTACCTCCGGATCGAGCATCGTTTTCTCAGGTCCGTTGGCCCCCAGCCTCGCCCTTCCACCGGTTGATTTATGTTAATGTTTTTGTCTCACGACGAAATACGCGAAAAAGCGATTCCGCACCAGGCGGGAAGGAAAACGGCGCTGAGGAATAAGCGCGGGCGAGAGGTTAAGAATCGAAGAACGAGAAAAGATATTATTGAGAGAGGGACGCTACGAAATCTCTCACTCTCTTAACTTAACGACACTCGGATTAACTTAACTGCTTCAAGGTGGCAATAAAGGTCGAACGATTTAACCGAAACTCATCCCTCCACTTTCGATCTTATTATCATTGTTATTATCGATGAATATATATATATATATATATATATATATATATATATATATAAACAGAGAAGGGTTGCGGGGGTGAAGAGGCCGATGAAGAGAGAGAGAGAGAGAGAAAGGGAGAGAAAAGTAAAAGTACATCGACGATACGCTTGCACAACATTTGTGCCTGTGTGTATGCAGGAAGTCGGCTGGTAAGTGGAGAAGGATATCCCGGATAATGGGAAAAGTTCGAACTTTCGATACGATTACGGCAAGAGAGAGAGAATGGAGCCTCTTATACACGTATACACGTGCATTATTTGTTTACCTTCGTACGTATATATATAATTTTTATGGTTTGTGTGTACGTCGATCAATCTGTCGATTATCTCCTTCCACCCTCTTCGTTTTTTACCCCTTTTTTTCTTTTCATTATTTATCCCGGATAAAAAATGCTGCCGTGAAATTAGAATCTCTCTCTCTCTCGCTCTTTATTTTTCTCCTCGTTCCTCTCCGCCGGTATAATTGATCGGGAAAAAAATTTGGTGAAAGGAAAGCTCTTGACCCAACGACGTTTCGATAAATAAATCATGCTCGGTCTGCATGCATACTTTCTTCTTTCCCTGATATTAAATGTACCGTCGGGAGTGTATCCGTGCTTCGAATATACATCTATAATTGTTCGCGATTTATAATTGCTTTTTGTACACTGGAACAGCGAGTTAAAGTTTCGAACGAAAGTTCTTAACAACGAGCCGGAACCTTTCGAAACTCTTTCGCTTTTTTTCCCTCCGGTTTTTCTTTGGCCGCGTTGTCTGCGCGCTGTTTTATTTCTTGCCAGGTCCATATTTATCGGTTATTTTAATAATGGCAGCTTTTTAAATGTTCTAACAAAAACACGAGTGGAGTTTGCGGAGCTGTTTTTTTCACGTCAAAAAAAGAAAATTTGAAATTTTCTTTCCTTTTTTTTGTTGTTGAGGCAAAAATGTATTTCGTGTGTATAGAAGGAAATCCTTTTGCCGCGAGGGGGTGGGAAGGTCGTCACGCGAGATTTTTTCTTGGCTAGTTTCGCGGCGGACGGAGTGGACCGGCGGACGAATTTTCCCTCGGATTAGCTTATCTACGGACTCTCACTCGCTCGCACGTTCCCGAACGTGTCAACCCTCATTCTTCTCCTTCCGTTTTCCCTTCTCTAAACCGGCTGGGCCGACACACTCGCATCGTTTGCAATGGATATAAGCTCGCGTATCCGCTATGACCAATTTCGCAAACGAAAATCCACACACGGATCTTCAAATCCACTCGTTTTATGTTTCCGTGTTACGAAACCCTGCGAAGCGTTTAAACACCGTAAAATCGCTCGTCTCTCGACCGGATTCGCCATGTTTCACGCATTGCCAAGTTCCTCGTGTATTTTTTCATCGAATGAAGTACCAGATTTAATTTACACGGAGATTATTTTAATAATATTCAACTCGTTGACTCGTGCACTCGTTTATATCATTGAAAATTTGAAATATGAAATTTTATATAAAATATATATGTATAGCTTTTTATGAAAAGAATTAAGGAAAAATATGATATTTTTGATGGAACTGGAAAATTCACGATTAAAGATTCTTAAAGACGATTCGATAATCGATTTTTATATAGGCCTTGTCGTCACAATTCTTGCAGATACGAACATTTTTCTATTGAATTGAATCCTAGACTTTTATTCCGAGAAGAAAAAGTTTTTAAAAAGATAGAATTAGAAAAATATTTAACAGTGTTATTTTGGTTCGAAGATATAATATAGTAAAACGACGTTTAAAAATTCTATTTGACAAATTGATATTCTTAGCAAAAGTGAAAGAACGACGACGAAAAGGACGAGAAAAGATTGCGGGCTGGAGTCTTAATCAAGATCCCATTAGCAAGCTCCGAAATATACACCGGTACATTTTTTGACTCGGCATAAACGGTCGTAACGACCATTCATTATTTTCCGGGTCTTTACCGTCTACTAGAGCATTGTCGAGAGTTTTTCAAAAAAAAGATAAAAGAAAAATAAAAGGAAAAGACGCAAACGTTTACTTTATAAAATTGATTGATGAATGGCTGCTGCCTTTTATAAATAAATTTTGTAACCTTTTCGTATGCAGAGCAAAGACCGCGCATGACATGGGTTGAGAAAATTTCTCCCATGTTCTGAAAATATCTCATATTTATAGTTCGAATAATTGGTTGAATGAATAGAACAGTTTTCCGTGAGATTCGTCTATTTTTCGGGACGTAATCGAATGAATACGAGTCAGCGACCGTCTGTGAAGATTCGTTGAAAAATAAGTGGATAATTCTTAACTTTTTTCAAGATTTCTGGTGGACCAACGAGCGCTCGCGTGAAAATTGAAGAGCGAGCGAGCCTCGGGCTCTGGACGATTATTTCACGAGATAAGAATCTCACGAGAAACCAAGGCGAGTGTTAAATTTCGAATAAATCTTTCAACTCTGTATAACAAACGAGCGAATCGCTTGACACGTGTCGTAGACTCGAAGTAAAATTCCACAACTGTTTGTCTTATTATTAACGTGTGTTTTTCGTCACGTATTTTGTTGTCTCGAAAATATTCCATTTGTGGTAAACAGACGAGAATAGCTCGCTCTTGGTTTTTTTTTTCGATGAACGATAGTAAACTATAAATATTTCAAAGTACAACGCCGAATTCGTCGTCTTCATCGGACTGTTTTGTTCTATATTAGCATCAAATATAAGTTTCTTTCTCTCCGTATATAACCTTCTCATCATTCGTTCGGAATAATCGATTGGCGATCTTCTCGATTCCGTGAATGGAATCGTCCCGAAAGACGCCTATTGACATATCTCCTTCGTTTTCTTTATTCTCTCGGCTGTTTCTCGCCCGGTGTGTGCGCGCAAATATGCGGAAAAAATAAACAAACGGGCAAAGGTGACGATGAGAACGCTCCTCGCGCGTTTGTTCATCGGTCTCGAGCGAAAACACGGCGTTGGAACTCACACGAATTCGTGGAACACCGACGGACAGGATCTGCTTCGTAGCTTCGAGTACTCTGTGTGTTTCCTCTCTCTTCTCTTCTTCTCTCTTCTGTTTGCACAGCCATATCTACTGCTCGCCACCACAGGGCAGAGCAACTCTGTCATAATACACCTCTGGCCCCATTTGGTCGCGCACACACGCCACGAGACTCCTCGCTGTTGATCTCCAACAACACGAGCTGGCTCGACCGATAATTAAAATGGCTAATGGAATACACCATTCCGACGAGATACAAAAAGTTCCGTGCGCCTCTCGTCCTCCTGCCTCGTAGCCTACACTTACTTTTTTCACTATTATTATATTTCAATATAATTACCGAAATATTTGAGACAAACGTGCAGGAAACTTTCTTAAACATAAATGCATCGAACTCATCTCTATTATTAACAATTCATACGAAACTTCATTCTTGTGTAGGTTCATTCTTCATTTGGTTTTTGTTAACGTAAATTTTCGAAAAATAGACTTTCTGGTCTTGACTGCCTTTTATTGGAACAATTAGTAGAATTACGATAAAGTTTTGTAAATTTAATTGCGTTCCAGAAAATTCAGTAAAATATCGTTTATGGAAGCTAAAAGGAAAGAATAAACATCGATGATAAAACATTTATGATTTTTAACCCTCAATGTATGAAGGGGTTTTTTGCACCTTAAATGGATGAAGGGGGGTCGTTTTCGGCGTTGGGCTACCACGTACACAATTGTTGAT